>JAWDJV010009913.1:0-14055 GCA_033119285.1 Teratosphaeriaceae sp. CCFEE 6253
ACTTTTTCGGTCCCGTCGCATCTATCTCCAGCCCAGCATTGTCCTCTCCCGCGCCATCTACAGCGTCCTCCAGCGCTCCGACATCCACCTCGCTGCGCTGCTTCTTCGCTTTCTGCTTCTGTGCCTGCTTCTGCAGCTTCTTCTGCCGCTCCTTCGCGTGATCCACTCCTTGTTCCCGCTCCAGCGCGGCTTTCAGCTTGCGATCCTTAGGCATGTCGAGAATCTCTTGTATGGGTTGCAATGCGAATTCACATGCGGGTCGGCGAAATTTCATGAGGCTCTCGCAAGCTCCCGCGGAATGTATCCGTGGGCAGATCATTGTCACGTGCACTTACTGAACAACCACATCCCATCAATATCTCCTCCTCCTCCTCACGTGCAACTTCAGATGTACTGATACGATTTCGAGAACTTCAGGCTAGTCTGAAAATATAAGTACCTCCAACCGCACAGAGAATCCGAAAAGGTCTCAACCGTCAATCGCCTGCACAAGTCTCAACGATCGTCGCGGTCAGGCAACGATGTCCGACAACACGACCCTCTCCTCCCAGGTCAACAAACTCAGCATCAGCGAGAGCAACGTAGGTCTCTATCCCCCCCCCAACTCTGCGACTTGGCTTGCTGCATCGATGATGCGGCACTCGGCCAGCCGGCTTCTCGCACCTAAATATACTGACACGGTCTCACAGAGCTCAGAGACACCGCCCTCGGAACTCGTGGCGGTCGTCGACGACCTGCTGAACCAGCTGAACAGCAAGTTCAGCAATCTCTCTGGCGAGCTGATCGGCAAGCGTACGCCACAGTCATGTTCTAATACATACGTCTACCTGTGCACAGCGCTGACGTAGACTAGTGGACGAGATGTCTCGGCGGCTAGATAGTCTGGAGGCGAACATCCAAGCCGGCAATGAGCAGGCGAGAGATGACAGCGATACGCGATGATGTGGGATGGCTTGTGGTGCTTTTGTCTTGTTAGCGTGGCGTTGGGGCGATGCCAATTCAACGTCTATTCAAGTGGTAGTAGGACGTATCGTGGTATTCTTGTGAGCTGACAATACTGGGACCAGCTGTCTCTGGATTATGAGACGAAAGTTGGTATGAAAAAGGACTGATGTCTACTGCCAAAGATAGGTGTTTTGCAGCTCCTAATGAGCTGTCTCGGATCCTTACTTGTCAACGTCTCTGACCGAGGCGCAACGAGACATGCGCCGTGGAGTTCCCCTTCGCTGAGATAGAGGATAAGCTGCGCCTTCGCGCATTTCTATCTCGCAGACCACAGCAGCTCCGGTAGCGGCTCCCCAGCCTCAGTAAAGCCTACACGTCACCACCCACCATCCGACGCTCGCTTTCCAACGATTACATCTGATAACTACCTAGCTGCGATGGCGGATCACAACAGCGCCTTCAGTCAAGACATGCCTAACTCCAACGGTCAGTGACCCATTGCCCCGCAACCAGCGAAGGCCGTCCTTCCACTGACACGATCCCAGGCCCCCGGAACGCACTCGTGCCACGGCCACGTAATATCCAAGGCTGCTTCGTCCGCATCAGCCCGACCGATCCCTGGCACGTCGCGCTCCACAACGGGGAGGTGACGCTTGAAGGCCAAGTGAGCAACATGCACGTCGCGCTCGCCGGCGGCCCCGCACCTGGCACCAGCCTGATCACTCCAAACCTTTCCCTCGTATATATCAAGCAAGTCGACAACCGAGAAGCCCTCACCCGCCAGGCAATCCTCGAGACCGTGGCCTGCGCCATCCTCGCCGCAACCTGGATCGTGAACGCGCTGCCCAATGAACACGGCAGTCAATGGAAAGGCGAAGTCGCCTCCCTCCTGCGCGGCTTCCTTCTCTGCTGCTGCAGCCACGCGCAGTGGCGCGACCGCGAGCGGCTCATCGATCTCTTCGCCCGAGGCCTGCTGCGGGACGTCGACGTTGCGCCCGCGATCAAGCGCGCGCTGATGCAGAGTCGAGGGGCGGGCGGCGACGTCCTCACGCGGCTGCGGAATGCGGCCCAGCTCTTGTACGGTGCTGCTGAGGTTCTGGAGACGGTGGAGGCGCGGCAGGCGGGGGACTTGAGGTTCGTCGCGGGTCGGGTGGAGGAGTGGCGGGGGACCTTGGCTTGATGGTGCCGAGGACTTTCGGGCCCTGCCTCTCGCCATGGAACAGCTGGGCAGGAAGCACCGACCCCTCTTTAGGTGCCGTGGTGCTCCACAGGTCATTGTTCTCGGCCGACAGAGTTCTTGGGGCGGTGATCGTGAGTGGGAGTGCCGAGACTCAAAATCCATATAGCTTTTAGAGACCTTCATCTGCGTTCCAGCCTACAAAAGCTATGCTTGCGGAGATCGGTCGATCTGGAGGTGAGCAGTATCTTGGTATGTGCTGATGTGTGTGGTGCTGTGCCCACTTCATAACGACCAGAGCACCAGCCTTGCTTAATCGTCCGTGCAGCACAGCTCAGCGAGTGGCTCGTATCCGGGAACGTAGGAGCCAGCGGAGATGTGTTAGGCGGCTCAGTCCACCGGCCCATCCTCGACGAACGCAGGCGACAACCCTTGCTCCAAAACCCTCCACCCGTCCCGCCAACTCCACAATCTGACCACCTTGCCGGTGATCGACGCCAGCGGCAACGCGCCAAAGATTCTCGAGTCCCGCGACCACGTCAGGTTATCGCCCACCACCCAGCAATGCCCCGCTGGGACCTGCACCATCCTGGCCCCTCTGATCGCCCCTTCCTCACTCCCTCCCGGGCCAGGCGTCCCCAGCACAACGAAGTCCCCCTCCATCCCCACCACGCGCTTCACAGCGAACTCCCCAATCTTGCTCGGGTGCCGAAAGCTGACGACGTTGCCGACGGTGATGTCGCGGCCCCGGCGGTAGTGCCGGGAGAGGACGACGAACTCGCCGGAGGAGGCGATGGTGGGCAGCATGGAGATGCCCCAGGCCGGGTCGATGTCGTAGACATGCGTGCTGAAGATGTGGAGGAGAAGGAGGCTGGCGGCGCAGTAGGAGGTCGCTCTTATGGCGAGGTTGAGGGTGGATGGGGTGGATGATATCTTGGATGGAAGCTCTCGAGGAGGAGCGGTGGTGGCATGGGTGAAGATGAAGCGAGGGCGAGGCGTGAGAGGTGTGGTCGCATAACGGAGAGGGGGTAGCCGCCAGGGGTTGCAGCGGAGTAAGAGCAGCATCTCACAGTTTCCCCATGCAGCGTCATCGTCTGTCACATGCATGCAAGAAGCACGTGAAGGTAAGGTACCCCGGATCGGCGTCGCCAAGCCACATCGCGGAGAGAGCTGCGCCACCCGCGTGTTTCCACGATCACCGGGCCCCCATTGCCATATGCACGTGAGCATGAGACCACATCCTTACGAGGAGCCCATCAATATGCCACCCAACACGCCTCCCTCATGACCAACCCCCACCATGTCCCCCGCCACGACCTTCGACTCCCTCCCTGGAACGCTCGCCTCTCCGCCCTCTAGCCCGCGCCGCCGCCGCAGCCCCAAACACTGGGCTCAGCGGCTCGAGCGGTGCTGCTGTCGCACCCTCGCGTACTTCCCCCTCGTCTTCGTCTATGGCCTGACGACGTGGGCCGTGTGCGTCGAAGTCAGCGTCTCCTTCTTCGGCAAGTCCATCTCCGACAACAGCTCCTTCGCCAGCCGAGCGGGAGTGTGGGGCTGGACGAAAGCGGTAGTCGGCGTGCTGCTGTGGGGGCTGGCCAACACGAGCTATACCGTCGCCGTTTTCACTCCCCCCGGCGCGCCATCGGATGAGCGACGCGATGCTGCCCGCTCCCGCCGCAGTGGAGGCTACGCCGGCCTCCCGACCTACGAAGACGACGAGCGCGACACGGGCAGCCACTCACAGCACCCGGGCATGACGATGGTGACAGCCAAGAACAACGGCCAGCCGCGCTACTGCCAGAAATGTCAGACCCTCAAGCCCGACCGCTCCCACCACTGCTCCACCTGCCGGCAGTGCGTGCTGAAGATGGACCACCACTGCCCCTGGCTCGCGACCTGCGTCGGCCTGCACAACTACAAGCCCTTCCTCCTCTTCCTGCTCTACACCTCCCTCTTCTGCTGGGTCTGCTTCGTCGTGAGCGGCAGCTGGGTGTACGTCGAGATTATGGACGAGACGCAGATGCAGGAGGGCATGCGCGTGGTGCATACTATTCTGCTGGCGGTACTCGGAGGGATTATTGGCTTGGTCCTGTCTGGGTTCACGGGTTGGCATGTTTATTTGGCTGCGACGGGGCAGACGACCATTGAGAGTCTGGAGAAGACGCGGTACCTTTCCCCACTGCGGAAGAAGCTGGAGACACCGTGGCAGGTGCAGGGAAGGGGCCGAGGGAATGCAAGGGACTACGCCGACCAAGCTCCTACCGAAGGGCTGGTGGATCATCTCAAGGATATCCACGCCAACGCCCTCCCGTCCATCCTGCGTCCCGAAGAAGGCGAAGCGATACCGCCTGTCAACCTCTCCCGCGCCACGACCCCCGCGCCCCCATCCCAGTCCCATTCATACAGCCATTCCCCTGCAGAGGACAGCCTCCACCGCAGCTACGCTTCGATCGAGGCCCAGCGCGAACAGGACCGCTACACCGCCTACCTCGATGAGACGGACAGCGAGAAGCTGCCAAACGCCTTCGGCATGGGCTGGCGGCGCAACCTCCTGCACGTCTTCGGCGAGAGGCCGCTGTACTGGGGCTTACCCGTGTGCAACACGAGCGGCGATGGTTGGGTCTGGGAGGTGAGTCCGAAGTGGACGGAGGCGCGGGAGGAGCTTGCGCGGCAGCGTGAAGCACAGCAGGCGCACGGGGCGGCAAGCTGGGACAGCGGTGCCAGTGCAACCACGCAGGCTCCTGCGTTCGAGCCCCCGCGTCGGGATCTGCGGTGGACGCCGGGACAGGGATTCGTGAGTCCCGCGGCGCGTCACGCGCCGCCGCCGCGGATGTCGATGGTGCAGGCGGGCGTTGTTTTGTCCCCACCGCGACGCACGCAAGCGCACAATTACTCCCCAGGCTCTGAATCGCAGATGCAGATGCAGCCCCTCGACCGCCGGAAAGGCGACACCCACAGTCACGGCCACGGCGAAGCGGATAGCTACGAGACCTCGAGCAGCAACAGCAGCGACGAGGAGGTCAAGCGGATGTACGCGCACGAGCAGATCCAGGGGACCAGGGTGGGAGATTGGAATGATGTGCCGGATGACTTTCTCACGGCGCCGAGGAGGGGCGTGGGGGCGGGCGCGAGGGTGCGGAGCCGGTCGAGGGGGCGGCGGAAAGGGGATTGAGGCTGGGTGGTGTATAGATCGCGTATCACGTGTGCTGCGCAACCCTGTGGCACCTCGTCTTTGGTGCTGCACACATGGTGCATGGCGTCGACGTACCAGGCACGCAGATCGGTGGTAGCCCATCCACTGGATAAGAGAGCCCTCTCAAAGTCCTCAAAACCTTGCCAGAACAGCGACGCCGCCCACTCCGCGTCGCTCGGAGCCCCGGTGACTGTGCTCCGTCGCCGGCACCCATCGTCCTCGTGCAAAGCACAGAAGCCTCCTTCCATCAATTCCTTGCGCCTACGCCGACACTCCGTCAAGCGGACGCGGACGGGATCGGTGAGCGGCTACCTTTATGGGGGTCGTCATGGACGCCCTTGCAACGTACCTGGCACAAGTCACCACGGGCGTCGTACGCGGTATGCGCCTGGCCCGGCACTTCACGTACGCTTGTCGAGGCGCAACCATCGCCACAAGCGTAGAACTTCCGCAATGGTCTCTTCGCTCAGTAAAGCCTTGCGGAGAAGTTCGCAGGTTGCTCAGCCGCCGTGCAGCGTCGATACGAAGACGATCTCGTCGTTGGGCTGGAGCTCGTACTTCTCCTCGCCTTCGAGCTCCCAGTCGGCGTCGTTGATCAGGACTAGGATCCCGGGTCGGCTACGTACACCCATCAATCCCCGCGATGAGGTCGGGTAGGCTGTTAGATGCACTCACACCGAGTCGTCGAGCACGAACATCTCCTTCCGTGGGTCTTTGATGAGGTTCTCGCACAGCCACTTGACGAGGTAGCCGACGTTTGATGGCTCTTTCTTGGGATCTGTAGTGGGGATCGAGATCTTGTACTTGCGTTGGTTCGAGAACAGCAGTTCGAGGCCGCCGCTAGTCCGGTGTTAGTGAATGATATATCTGCGTAGCTGCCTTTTCGGGAATGCCTTACGTGAACTCGACTGTGAGAGGCAGGGTCTCGGTCATTTTCGTTGGCTACCAGTGAGGACAGTGGGGTGTGTTCGCGGCTGACCCCTTTCTGAGAGGATAATATGTGAGTTGTCCGTCGGAAGGAACATGGATCCTGGAGGTGTAGTCGGCGTCGCCTCTTCCAAGTTCGGCTAGCGCTCGTGCGCACCTTCAATATCTCAAACCATTGAATGACTTGACAACCTGTTCTTCCTTCCCATGTGCACCTCGAGCACACCGAGTCGTCATGTCAGAAGACATCGTGGCCGTCACCTCCAAGTTCATAGCCGCAGGAGGTAATCGACACCCGGCCGCCGCAGACTGGGCAAACGGAATTCTGGCCTTCGGAGCTGGCAGGAATATAGCCATCTGGAGCCCCAACGACCACCGCCAGAATGGCATAGACGTCCTCCTGGCTGGCCATACTGAAAATGTCAACGTAGTCAAGATCTATGATCAACGGATTATGATCAGCGGCGGCTCCGACAAGACCATCCGAATATGGAAATACACAGGAGACCGTCTTGCGCCGTACGAGCAGTCCTGCTGTCTTGCAGATCATCAAGGATCATTGAACACGATCTCGGTCCTCCGGACCGTCGAGCTCTTCGTGAGCGGCGCAGCAGACGGGACGGTCAAGATCTGGTCTCTCGTGAGTACACAGGCTAAGCTTGTCCAATCCGTCTCATTGAAGCCGCGCTTCCTTCCTCTCGCTACGGCATTGCACTCCCTCCAGGATGGTGCGATTGTGCTCGCCATTGCTGGAACCACTTCATTCATTCAACTGTTCGTTCGGTCGAGTGCGAGCGCAGAGTTCGTCTGGCAGGCGACACTCACGGGCCATGAAGGCTGGATACGATCTCTAGACTTCGTGCAGGATTGTGACGACGTCCTCCTCGCTTCTGCGAGTCAGGATAAGTACATCAGACTTTGGCGAGTGCGCAAGGAGCAGACCGCCTCGTCACTAGCTGGTGACGGCGTTGGATCGAAGAAGTCTCTGTCGAACAAGGCACATCAGATTGGGAGCGCCGCTGCGAGCTACGATGTCTCCTTCGAGGCATTGCTCATCGGGCACGAAGACTGGATCTACACTGCGCAATGGGCTCCCGAATGTTCCAGCAGGGACTCGCCGACCCTGCTCTCAGCCTCCGCGGACAGCTCCCTCGCCATCTGGACGGCGGATGAAGCGTCTGGCGTCTGGGTATGCAACACTCGCCTTGGCGAAATCAGTGCTCAGAAGGGCTCCACGACGGCCACGGGCAGCACGGGTGGCTTTTGGATCGGGCTATGGCATCCTGACGGGAGTTCGGTGGTGAGTCTCGGCCGGACAGGCAGTTGGCGGAGGTGGCAGTACGACGCCGCGAAAGATTCTTGCGAGCAGCGGATCGGGATCAGTGGCCATACGCAGGAGGTCCAAGGCGTGGCATGGTCGCCTGACGGCTCTTACTTGCTCACCACCAGTTCCGATCAAACGACGAGGCTGTTCGGTGAATGGAAGCATGATGATGTGCATTCGTGGCATGAGCTCGCTAGGCCGCAGATCCACGGCTACGATCTGAATTGTATCGATGCTCTCAGCAAGAGTCAATTCATCTCAGGCGCCGACGAGAAGCTGCTGCGAGTCTTCAACAAGCCGAAAGCAATTGCTCACTTACTCTCCACGCTGTCTGGTACGCAGCCTACAGACGATGAGGAGCTTGCTGACGCGGCGAACATACCGGTGCTGGGCCTTTCGAACAAGGCAGTAGCCGCTGAGGCCGACGATGAGGGCGTGAGCGGCATGGTCAATGACGACTCGGCCCACGGAACTTCCGCCGACACAGCTCCCGCCATCCGATCCGCTTTAGACTTGGATCATCCGACGCTCGAAGACCAGTTGGCGCGCCAGACATTATGGCCAGAGCATGAAAAGCTCTACGGTCACGGCTACGAGATCTCGGCAGTCGCTGCAAGCCATCACAGCAAACTTGTCGCTACAGCTTGCAAAGCCAGCTCTCTCGATCACGCGGTGATCCGACTTTACGAAACCAGAGAGTGGCGCGAGGTCAAGCCGCCACTGACCGCTCACACTCTGACTGTGACAAGTCTGGCCTTCTCTAACGATGACAAGTACCTCCTGAGCGTTGGAAGAGACAGGCAGTGGGCGGTCTTCCAGCGGGTGGATGACTCACCGCTCGAGTACAAGACCCTTGCGTCCAATGCGAAAGCACACACGAGGATGATACTGGACTGTGCTTGGGCGCCCACCGCGGCTGAAGGGGTGTTTGCGACTGCTGGCAGGGACAAATCTGTCAAGATCTGGAAGCTGGCGCAAGACAAGGCAGATCTTGTGACGAGCATACAAGCCAGTACGACCGTGACCGCCGTCGCCTTCTCACCAGTTGTTCGGAATCGAGTCTTGCGTCTAGCTCTCGGACTGGAGGACGGCAGTGTTCAGATCGTCAGCCTGGACTTGGCGTCGCAGCCTACGGTCCACATCTCGCCGGTCCCGAATGCTCTCTGTCCGTCGGGTGCGGTGAGCCGTCTTCGATGGAGGCCTATCACGACGCGCGACGCCGGTAGCCCGGAGGAGCTTGCCGTTGCAAGCGAAGATAGTTCGGTACGGATACTGGAGGTGAAGCGCGAAGCCATGGGGTGAGTGTGGCGATGTGTATCCCAGACCTGACCGATACCAGAGGAAAGTAAGGCTTCTGACAGAGGCAGCGGTGGTCTGGGAATAACCGAGACCAACACTTGGCAGCAGCTGCAACGGCCCGGTAAAACGCCGGGATCGGCGACGGCAAAGCACGCACGTGGCGGCGGCATGCGGGTGGCCCCTGCGCCACATCAGCGCGGGCAACCTTGACTTCGAGTCTCGTGCACATCCGAAAACATCACATATCTCATCTTGTCGCCATTCCAACGAACGCCCCTACGACTTCGCGCGCTGGTGACTACTTTCGCTATCACACTCAGCATCGCATTCTGGCAGGAGCAGCGGGACACGGGCGGAGCGTCAGCGCATCATCCATGCATATACACAATTACTAGCCCAGTATGAACTGGAACAAACCCTCCCCGACCAACGGCGCCGCCAAGAAGCCTGTCGTCCGCAGAACTACGGTGCAGGCACCTGCGTCTCAACCTGCCGCTGGTGGCGCGAGACCAAATGCGCCTGCGCCGGTGAAAGCGCCAGCGCGACGGCCTGATCCGAATCGCTTTACACTATCGCAAACACACGTCGTCAAGAACAGGTCCACGGTCAACAAAAAGGCGAGGGCAGGCGCCAAGGCCGTACCTCGTCGAGCGGTTGAGTCAGTAAGAGGGGTCAAGAGAAAGGCTGCGACACCGGATGTGCTCTTCAGCGACGAAGATGGCGACAGTAGTGACGTCGGCACCACCGACTCGGATGCGTCGCGCAAGCGGCCAAAGAGCAGCGTGAGCTCGCTGGAATCGGTCGGAGGGTCGCGCCGCAAGCTTGTATCGGACGATGCATTCCGGGAGGACCGCGAGCCGCTGCCTTTCGTCCACGGCGCAGACGCTACCTCTACCGCCAAGTTCATGAGCCCATTTGAGCACGATGACTTCTCCACAACCGAGCTCCTCTACCCTAGCAGGAACCAGAAGGAGCGCTTTGACCTGAAGTGGCCAAAGAGTCAAGACGACTATAGGCCCATGACGGATGTGGTCGAGACAATCAACACTATCGTGACGTTCTACTTCCCGCATGAGCTGAGCGAGGAGTTTTTGCACGGTCCCAAGGCGTTCAGCGGGAGGCTGAACCGCGCGTACCAGCGACAAAGCATACCAGATTGGATCGAGTTCGTCGAAGAGTTCAACACGATTCTCGCGTCCCTCGTCAAAGACGGCACCATCCAGCGCGGCCTCCGCCAACAGCGCACGCTCGGTCTGGAATGGGTCCAACGCATCCTCACGCAGATCTACGAGCGGACCGTGAGTCCGAAGGCGGAGAAGCTGAACGCCTACAAAGTCGGCTCCAGCAACGTCTACGGCGAGCTGCTGCCGCGCTTCGTTAGCGACATCTTCCGCAAGACTCGCCTCACCCACGAGCAGGTCTTCGTCGACCTTGGCTCGGGCGTCGGCAATGTCGTCCTGCAAGCCGCGCTGGAGGTCGCCTGCGAGAGCTGGGGCATCGAGCAGCTACCCAACCCCTGCGAGCTTGCTGCCCTGCAGGCCAGCGAGTTCACCGCCCGCGCTCAGCTCTGGGGCATCAACCCCGGACCCGTCAAACTGCTGTCCGGCGACATGACGGCGCACTCGGCCATCCCAGCTCTCCTGCAACGCGCTGATGTCGTGCTGGTGAACAACCAGGCCTTCCAGCCCGAGCTCAACGACAAGCTGCTCAACATGTTCCTCGACCTGAAGCCCGGCGCGCGTGTCGTCAGCCTGAAACCCTTCGTCCCCGTCGGGCACAAGATGGCAGCGCGGAACATTGATTCGGTGGTGAACCAGTTTGTGCAGCAGCCGCTGGAGTACTTCTCGGGCTGCGTCAGTTGGAGTAACGATGGGAACGGGCATTGGTATGTCGCAACCAAGGATGCACGGCCGCTGATCCAGTTCAAGCGGAAAATGAGGCTGGAATGATCATTGGGGCGCTAGCATAGCAGTTTGGGAGGCCTTGGGTGCATTGGGCTGGCTCGGTTGAGATACCCGTCACTTGTCTGGCGCTTTTTTTGTAGTGGTAGAAGGAGATACATGAATGCATCGCGTCTGCTACTAGAGACTGTGGTCCTGCATCAGGGGTTCGAGTTGTGTCCTGAACCTCACTGTTGTCTCTCAAGTTATGGGCATTGCTTGGCAGCCAGCGGACCTCACTTCCAACCTTGGAAGTCTGTTCGGGCATGATCCGTTATGCAACGAGTATGATATATCGGTAGCGCTTCAAGATGGTACCGTCTCACTCCGCTACTCTCCACACGCACTGCTTTCCACTGACCTTGCCCCCAGCCTCCCAAGCGCAAACAGCCCGCCGCATCCGCCGCGACGAAACCCGCCGCCAAACGGCGCTCCAAGCTCGCCAAAGAGCACAACATCACCCCCGACCAAGAAGCCGAGATCGCCGAAGCCTTCCACCTCTTCTCCAACGCCGCGGACGAGGATGCGCCGCGAGGCGGCGCCACGACCATCGCGACGGCGGAGCTCCGCCGCTGCCTCGTGGCGCTCAATTGCCCGCCGCGAGACCAGGACGAGATGAACGAGATCCTGGATACCGTCGACCCGGGCGAGACGGGGAGTGTGAGCTATGAGCACTTTGTCGCCATCGCGGCGCTGAAAATGAATGCGCGGGGCGATGAGGAGGACGAGGAGGCCAGGCGGGAGGAGATTGATAAGGCATATAGGCTGTTCACGGGAGGGCAGGATCGGGAGATTGGGCTCGCGGATCTGCGGAGAGTGGCGAGGGAGCTGCGGGAGGAGGTGCCGGAGCAGGTGTTGAGGGATATGCTGCGTGAGGCGACAGGAGGTGGGGTGGGGGCTGTGGGAAGGGACGACTTTGAAGGAGTTATGAGGAGGGCAGGATTCTTTCGTTGAGCGATGAGGGTACGAGCTGAGGGGGTTTGAGGTGTCCGAGGACACTAAGGAGCAAGGCGTTCGTGTGGCTATACCCCATGATATTGTTACGTCGAAATGCGCAGAGGTGCCATTGACTTGCGCTACTTTGCTTCAGCATTCGGATGAAGGCGGCAGAGGGCTCCGTACGGAGCTCTCGCACCAAGATTCGAGCGAGCTAAATTGCGCAAAGCTGATGAGAACATGCAAAGCCATGAGCCTCTGGTACCTGGATCACCAACCACCCTCCTTACCAAGGATCTCCCATCCCAGCAACCTCCACACCTCGCTCTTGAACCACTCCTGCACCTCCACCTCCTTCACCTTCGGCATCGGTAACGGCTGCTGGCCGACCATACTCGGCATCTTCAAGCAGTCCATGAATGGGTCGTCTTCGTCCACCCCCTCTATGCCAAACATGCAATTCACCAGCGTCCGCTGCAGGCGATCCTTGGCGTGGATGGCTAAAGCGCCTTTCATCGAGCCTCTGTTCTTAGCTTGCTTGGCTTTGCCTGTCTTGGTGCTGATGATGGCCCCTAGATGCGGGGGTGCGGCGGCCATAAGGTGGCTGAGGAGGTGCACGAGGTACGGCGCCTCCATCTTGGCTTGAGCGATCGCTAGGTCGGATGCTAAGGGCGCCGCTTCAGGCCCGGCATCTTCGATCTCATCTGCCGGGTTACTCCTGGCGATCTCGTCCGCGACTGTCGACGGTCGGACATGTCCGAAGACGCTGGTATACAGACGGGTGCCAAGCTTGTCGAGCGTGCAGTATGCGAAGCCGTCGAACAGCTGCTTGTGAACGTCCGACTTCGCATCGAGCATGTCGACGATGCCGCAGAGAAAGCAAGTGATGAGGTTGAGGGAGGTAATGTCTTTGACGTTGGGCTGCTTCGCCTGCTGCGCTATCGCCTTGCCTTTACTAGTCGACGGGCGCTTGCTCGCCGCAGCAGTGGGAGTCTGCGTCGTGGTCTTCTTCGTTTCATGCTCGGAGGCCGTCTCCAGCGTAACGAGTAACGGAGCGAACATCTGGACATAGGCGTACACCACCTGCCCTTGTATTTCGGCGCCGTCGGCAACTTTGCACAGCCTACTGATGCCCACCACCAGCGAGACCACAGCCTTCCCAGCAGCCGTGAGTGTCGTTTTCAGCATCTCGAGTCCCTTGATCGGACGTACAAAACTGGTCTGCACCGCTTGCTGGATCACCTGCGGAAGTGCGGAGGCAGCTCGGACGAGATGATGAGCGAGGGCGAGAGGCTCAGTGCGGCCGTGACTCTTCAGCACAGCATGAGCTTCAAAGAGGCTGCGCATGAGGATGTTGCCTAAGTATTGTCAGTCAACGACGGAAGCAATGGCATGCGGGGGAAGCCCTGCTCACCAATCTCGCCAACTTCAGAGAAATCAAAATCCCTCTCAACATCCAGGTCAGGACTCGCATCTCTCTTAGCCCTCTTTGGGCTCCTAGGGGCCATGATGACATCCTCATCAGCAGCTTTCTTTCGCTTCTTTCCACCGCTCGTGGCTGGCCTGACGCTCTCCGCCTTGACCTTCAGTCTCCCCAGTTCCATCCTCAGATCAACATTCGCGCCTTCGGCGGTGCGCAATGCGTCCTTGATCCGCGTATACTCAGACCGCCAATGAGCGGAGCGGTCAAGATGGCGATGGGTAGCGCTGAGGGCAGACTCTCGGCGACCCTTCGCTATATGCTGGCGAAGCAAGGCGATGTATTCTGCCGGATCGTCAGCAAGAGTCAATGGCGCTGCTGCATCACCCTGCCTTGAACGCTGAGCTCTTCTGGTTTGGCAGTGACGACGGAGATAGCGAAGGCGATCGCTTGCTTGGATGGTCGCTTCGGGCCATTTGACGAGGTGTCAGTGACTCGTAGTGGCGCCATCGTGGGATGGGTGACGTCTACGAATCAACAGACGGGAAAGAGATGTAGGTGTTACATGTAGATGAGAATTCAAGTCTGCTGTTGAAAAGAAGAAGGGAAGGAGCGAGCGCCCGATGTGGCGATTCTCGACTTCATCTGTCGCACCTCAAACCATCCCCTTCGTGTAGCCCGGGGTGATGCCGAGAGGTTTATACATTCGCGCTCTACCCATATCGTTAGAAGCCAGCCGCCAACGCCGCCGCTATGCTCGACCTCATTCACATCACTCATATCGCCATCGCCCGTCCACGAGCAGAGCGTCGTGCTACTACTGCTGGGGGCATTGTGCACCCGCACCTTCCTCTTGCTCATCGTCTTCCCAGTCCCCTCCAGCACGAGGGTCGT
>JAWDJV010009914.1:0-14037 GCA_033119285.1 Teratosphaeriaceae sp. CCFEE 6253
CTTAAGTAATAGGCGTATAGATACGCCGTAGCCTTACTATCGTCCGTCTCTATAATCCGACTAGCGTAATTAATCTTACGGAGTATAGCTAGCTTCGCCTTCTACTTATTAGTAGACACCGCTAGTACCGTACTCTTTAGCTTATCCTATACCTCCTACGAATAGTACTAGAATTTTAACGTATCTTAGGTTTCCGGCCGGCGGAATTTAGCGAGGCTATAGCGAACTAGTAGCAAATCGAGAAATTACGCGGGAAAAAGTATACCTCTATAGGGTAGCTATATTGCTTACTTAGTAATAGCTATAGTAGTAGCTATTGTAGTAGCGGCTAATACTACGACTTACGCTAACTTATTCTAATAATTATAAAGGTGTAGAGGCTAAGTACTTATATATAACTAGCGCGATTATAATAATAGGAAGGTATTATATTAAGAGAGTATATAGATAGAGTAATATAATATAAAGTTAATATAAGCCTCGCGGCGGCTTCGTACGTAAATAGGCTATAGCCTCGTATATAATAGGGCGATACTGTAGCTAATATATTTAATAGTCTATAGTATTAGAGCGAGTGCGGTAGCGAAGCTATTAGCGAGGCTGTACGAGACTAGCAACGACGAGGTTAGCGACGACAAGGTTAGTAGCGGAACACAATTAGAGTATAGGCAAGCCCTTACTATTCCGTAACGCCTATACTACGCGCTATGTACGTAACAGAGTATGCTGTAGAGTGCTAGAATAGACGAAGCTAGAGCTGGAAACGTGAGGTTGAATTACGAGCTTTTGGTATATATGGCCCTCCGTCCTCGAGAGCTTCGTCTTCTTCTCCTACAGACGCGCTCGCGACACACTTCCCGGATCCACACTCTCACCCTTGTCCGCCGTGGGAAGAGATGCCATCGGAGTACTGATGGAGCGACGGCGGCAATGCGCAATGCTTCATGTCCATACCCAACTCAATCCTCCGACTATGGGCCGCTCGACTGGCATCCAAGATTGCCCTCTGCTCCGCCATGAGCTACGACCTGTACCAGATGTCGAAGGCGAGGAGCAAAGATGGGAGTATGAAGTTGGCTGTGAGCGATGACGCGAGGCGGCAGTGGAGAGTGGGTGGAATGGATGAGAGGCAGACTGTGGAGGATGTCTTTGTCAACTCGCTCGTCACGGCAGGACGTTGTCGTGAGCATGCGCCATGGAGGGCGAAGAGACGTCCAGCGACGCAGTGCCAGTCTCGAGCGCCGAAGACGTCAAGGTGCCTACACAGTCGATCCTTTGCGACTTTCCCACCGCGAAGGCAGACAGCTGCGGTGGCAGCACTGCCGGAGCCAGTCAAGATCACCCGAGAAGAGGCCATTGGGCTGGTCGACACCTACGATTCGCCTTCAGATCTGTGGGATAAGCCCGAGCATAACTCCTTCCACCGGACGCCCTCACCTACCCAGGCGCCACCGCCGACACCAGCAGACAAAGGCAACCAGCACATGCCACTGGCGCCCCGACTAGTCATTACGCCCGAGCAGGAAGACAAGCCACCACGCACGCTCAGAGCAGTCCTGGATCCAGAAGATGCCGACCATCGCGCCAACCTCAGATCTTTCCGCCGCCTCCTCAACCTCGACCTCGGTCGCGTCTCCATCGGCAAGTTCTGGCAGACCTTTGAGACGCTCCGCACCCCACGCCTGTGCTACCTGACTGACAACGACGTCCGTCGCGCCTTCCGCCACCTCTCTTGGGTGGAGCACCGCCATACCGAGAACATTATGCCC
This sequence comes from Teratosphaeriaceae sp. CCFEE 6253, assembly GCA_033119285.1. Classification (NCBI taxonomy): domain Eukaryota; kingdom Fungi; phylum Ascomycota; class Dothideomycetes; order Mycosphaerellales; family Teratosphaeriaceae; species Teratosphaeriaceae sp. CCFEE 6253. Next base: position 1,770 of record JAWDJV010009914.1, read on the forward strand.
CGCTACTTCGCTCTGCTGGAAGAATGCATCGCCGAAGGCATCCATGTACGGACCGCCGAGTGGAACACCGCTATAGTCTACGCTGGACGCTATGTCCGGTACACTACGAGCCAGGAATTGAAGTACGCCGTGGAGACGTGGATGTGGATGGAGCGGCAGGGCAAGTCTGCGAGCGCGGTGACGTTCAACATTCTCTTCGATGTCGCGGTCAAGGCAGGACGGTTCGCGCTGGCGGACACCATCTTCCAGGAGCTTCGAGCGCGAGATCTGCCGCTGACGAGGTACCTCCGCACGAGCGTTATCTACTTCGCTGGGATGCGTGGCGACGGGTACGCCGTGCGCAAAGCTTTCCAGGATCTGGTGAACGCGGGCGAGATTGTAGATACGGTCGTCATGAACTGTGTCATCGTATCGCTGGTGAGAGCCGGCGAGCCAGCGAGCGCGGAGAACGTATTCACGAGGATGAAGGGGCTGGTGGAGCAGAAGCTGGGCGGGGCCGACGCGGTTCGTGGGTGGCGGGAGCGTAGAGTGCTGGGTAACCTTCTATACAAGACGGCTGCGGAGCTCAGGCGGGGGCGGGAGGCGCACGAGCAGTCTTTCTTTGGCTCCTCTCAACCAGCTGCCGCGGATCAGCAGAGAGAGGAGGTGCAGAAGTCGACGTCGATCGCGCCGGATGCCAAGACATATCGGATCCTGATACAGCATCATGCGTATGCCTCTGGCGATCTGGCGCGGATTCGAGAGCTGTTGGCGGAGATGGCAGACGCGGGTCTACATGTCCATGGCAGCGTGTACACGCACCTGCTGCGGGGCTTCTGGAAGCACGGTGGGTTCGCGTACACTGCTTGGGATCAAATGGCGCTGCAGGCAGTGTGGGAAGAGTTCACCCTCGCCATGTCCCAGTCCACCAAATCAGCCTCAGCCACAGCATCGGCGGTTGAGGACGATGAAGACTTTGATCGCGAGCAGTCCGAGGAAGACCGCGCGCCATACTTCACCCTCACGCTCGCCCTTGCGGCGATCCGCGCGTGGTACAAGTGTGCTGGCTTGCCACGGATGCTCGAGGTCTGGCAGGAGATCCGCAGTCGCTGGGACAAGATGAGTGTCGATGATCGGAAAGTGGTGCAGAAGTTGGTTGACAGGCTTGTCGGTGAAGGCAACATTTACGTTGTTCCATAGACCATGTGTATATATGTATGTATGAGTGAGTGAGTGCCATGTGAGAGCGCGTTCGCATCGCGTTTAGAGTTGTGGTCTGTGCGAATGCTGCCTGCTTCACTTCACGACTTTGACCTCACCCACATCCTTGCCTGCGTCACTCATGCCCGCCGCGAAGTCAGCTATGCTAGCACCATGCCGGGTTTTGTTGATTCAGGCCCAGACTCCTCGCCGGTGACGGTGAAGAGACTTGGTCACACAGTTGATATACTGTGGACATTGAAGTCCGTGTTCAAGAAAGAAGCGTTCCGGTCCGTCAACTGACTTTGAGTACAAGCCACGCTCGTGGCCGTCGATGACAGAGCGACTAACAATCGACACAGTCCAGTGCAGAAAGAGGTCATCATCGCCTCCCTCGCAGGCCGCGATGTCTTCCTCCAAGCCGCCACATCGTTCGGCAAGAGCCTTTGCTTCCAGCTGCCCGCCGTCGTCGACGTCGGCATCACCATCGTCATCTCGCCCCTCCTGGCGCTCATGAACAATCAGCTGGCCAATATGCAAGCGGCCAACATCGCGGTCTCCACAATCAACAGCACGACCACCGCGACCGTCAAAACTGCGATCCTGGACGATCTGAAGAGTGGCCACCCCAAGACCCGGCTACTGTATGTGACGCCCGAGTACTGCACGCTCGACCACTTCCGGAAGTGCCTGCGTATTGTGCATGAGCAGAAGGAGTTGGCGAGGATTGCGGTGGATGAGGCGCATTGCATCAGCGAGTGGGGTGTGTAGTGAACGAATCGTCTCTGGTGGCCTCTGCTGATGTGGTGTAGGCCACGATTTCAGGCCCGCGTTCAAGCAGCTGGCCTTCTTCAAGCGGGAGTTCCCTGATGTTCCGATGCTGTGCTGCACCGCCACGGCCACGCAGAAAGTACGAGACGACATCATTGACACGCTCGGTCTCGACCGAACAAAGCTGCGGCCGTTTACCATGACGACCAACAGACCAAACCTGCACTTCGAGATCCGCTTCAAGTCGGACGAGATAGACCACTATCCAGATTTCCTGAAGTTGCTCAACACTTACTACGATCGGCGTAGGCTACCCGGGCGGAAAGCGGAGCTCGAAGCGTGCGGCGTCCGCATCACAAGTGTGCCAGGCATCATCTACACGCTTTATCGGAAGGACACCGAATCTCTTGCTGCACGTCTACGAGCCGACGGCATTGGGGCCAAAGCCTACCATGCCGGCTTAACGACGGAGCAGAAAGAGGACCACCTTGCTGGCTGGGTGGCGAATCGCGAAGGGTACGACATCATCGTTGGCACGACAGCATTCGGCATGGGCATCGACAAGGAGAACGCACGCTTCGTCGTACACTGGCAGATCCCTAAATCCTTCGAGGGTTTCTACCAGGAAGCCGGACGTGCTGGGCGGGACGGCAAAGCTAGTACCTGCCTCCTTTACTACAGCCGCGAGGACCGCGACCGTGCGGCGCACATGATGGCGCGCGAGCAAGAGAAGCGCAGCACCAACAGCTCGAAGGGCCGCGAGACGACGGTGCAGCGCGCGCGAAGCTTGCAGGCGCTTATCGCGTACTGCGAGAATGTGGGGAGGTGCCGTCACAAGCTGATCGCGGACTACTTTGGCGACACGACGAGTCCGAAGTGCAATTGGGCGTGCGATTACTGCAAGAGTGCCGAGAAGCTGGCCAAGGCTAAGCGTGTGGGTTTGGCCAGCGAGGAGTGGTGTGCTACGCAGAGGCAGACGGGTGGGTATGGGTATGATGAGTACGAGTAATGGTCAAGGCACCTGGGCATCACGAACCGACTCTGTTTACTGTGCGCTGCATCCTTAGCGTGGCGTTGGCAGGTCTTGCTGGTCCAGAGGCTTTTGCAGCAGAGTAGCAAATGGAGCCCCGATCTTTGTGGAGGGACGCACTAGCGGAGTGGCCATTGTTGTATACATTAGTCGCTGATATCCGATTGCCTACTTGCTCACACAACGGGCACACTGGTAAATCGTTCTGACAAGGTGATCAAAACAATCCGGGCGGTCTTGTGGCCATACAGGTCTTCCGTTCAACACCGGTTCGATCCCACCAGTGTAGTGCCGTCGACCAAGCACGCATGGCAACGCCAGCTACCACTGCATCTGTCCCTGCCACTCCCGAGGCAGCATCGAGGTCGCTTGGGCTCCCGCCTGAGCTCCAGAATCGCATCTACCGCTTGGTGCTGTTACGACCGCAGAATGTCCTTGTCACCGTACACGGCTACGACATCCCGCCATTGCTGTCAATCTGCAAGCAGGTCCGCCATGACAACACCAGTATCTCTAAGGTTAATAAAGATCTAGTAGTAATATAAGGGTATCTATAGTAAAGATATCTCGTAGCATATAGGGCGCGTCTCTAACTAAATACTTAGTTAAGTATAGCGCTAATTACTACTTCTCCTAGGAGTAGTAAAGGGCGCGTATAGTATTCGTATACTAGCCGCTTACCCGGCCGCTAGCCGGGCGGCTAACGTACGTAACTATGTACGTAACCTTCTACGTAACTATCCTAAAGCTATATTAGGCTGTCTCCTATAATAATTACCTCCCTCCCTAATAGGGACTACCCTTAGTTCCTTATAGTAGTAGAGGGCGATACCCTTACTAAACGCGTACGTACAATATACGCGCACCGTTTATTATATAGCCTAAACATTCTAGCTAGAAAGTAAGCGAGGAAAGAGTAACCTAGAGTTACTCCTTCTACTCTTATAGTACCGGTAGGGCGGTTCGCGTGCGGCTCGCTTACTATACGTAGTTATTTGTTTTATTGTTCGCTCGCTTCTCGCGGGTATTCCCTAAATATATATATATACTTAAGACCTTTTATAAAGGTAATAAGCTTCTACTACGCGTTCTACGCCCCCCTCGCACCTATAACGCTCGCGCCTCGTACGCGATACGTAAGATACTATACCTCCTAAGAGAGATACTAAGCCCCTAATCCCTATATATAATAGGTATATTCCCTACTCTAGGGATAAAGGGACCGGTATATATAGTTAGCGCGGCGTACGCGTTACGTAGGGGTCGATTGTTTACGTAGTATACTAACACGGTATAGTACTATACGATAGTACTACCGGGCCTTTTAGTAAGAAGTACGGGAGATACGCCGCCGCCTACTACGAGTACGTTCGGCGTATAACGCGTAGGCGTCGCGTACCCTAGTTACGTATGTAAATCTTACTAACTACGTATAGCTACGTCCCCGTTAAGCCCCCTATATTCCCGCTCTTTAACGAGGCCGTCCGCGTAGTATATACGTATACTCGGAGCGTACTAGTAGAAGATAAGGAGGCTACGGCTACCGCGGCGCTAGCTCGGGCTACGGCCCTACGCGCCCTTAAGGACGGCCTAAAGACCTTTAAGGCTAACCGCTCGCGTACCGTCGGCGACTAGCGTACGCCCCGTAAGGCCTCCGCTAGCGCTCCGTATACGTCGAGCTCGACGGATATACTACTAGAGGTATAGCGGGTACGTAGGAACCTAGCTAGGATAGTCGCCTTAAGGAAGCTCGTAAGTAACTCCTACCCTTCTTATATACCTTGCTCGCTAATATCCTATAGTTCGCTAGCGCTACTAGCCTACCTCTAGAGAGTATAGACGCCGCCCTTAGGGTAGACGGCCCGGGGGATAAGGAGGAGGAGGAAGAGGAGGAGAAGAAGGTAGCGCCTCTAGTAGCGCCTCCGGCGGCCCCGGCGGCGCGGGCGCGCGGGCGTACGGGGCGGGCGCGCGGCGGGCGTACGGGGCGGGCGCGCGGCGGGCGTATAGCGGGTAGGGCGGCGGCTCCGGCGGAGGAGGAGAGGCGGCGGAACTCCTTAGAGTTAAGTAACGCCGCCTCCTAGCTCCCTAGAGAAGACGATAACCTAGAGTAAGGGCGGCGGGCATTATACGTAGTAAGACTATAGGGGCGGCGGCCCGTAGGCTTAGCGCCTACGTAGCGACGGTCCTTACTAACCTTAAATAAGCTTATTATACCTTACGCCTATCTTACTCCTCGCCTATACCTCGTATACGTCTACTAAGTCCCTCGCGTGTACGTAGCTTACTACTAGCTCCTAACTTATATATTCCTCTAGCTACCCCTTCTACTAAAGTAGGTACTATTATTACCCTAACTTCTTCTTAGAACCTACTACTACCTCTACTTTCTATTCGTCCTTATAGTCTACGAGTAGTATAGGCCCGTAGGCTCCTCGCCTACGCGCTACCGGTACGGCTCTAGGAGAGAGATATAGAAAACGTTATAGATAGGGTATAATGTTAGTAAGGCTAGGCAGTACGCTTACGAGCCGACTACGTCTTAAATACGAAAGAGGCTAATAAAGCGAGTACTCTACTTCTTCTTTACGCCTAGTATTCTTAGGTTCTTAGTAGAGAGTAGTACTATATCGCCTACCTTATAGGCTATAGGCTTCTACCTTAAATTCTAAGACTTCTTTTAAGATTCTTAAGTCTCGCGCTAGCGCTTCGCTAGCGTCGCGTATACTTCGCGTATACTACGAGTACGCTCTACTACGGCTAGTACTCTCTCCTCGTACGACTCGTCCTAAGTCGGTAGGAGATAAATATTAGGATTAAAACTATATAGGATCTCAAAGGGGCTTATACGCAGCGTATAGTAGACGCTATTATTAACTACGAACTCCGCTTACGCTAGCCTTAGAGCCTAATCGTCCTATATTTTGGAATAGTAATAACGTAAGTACTATTCTAAGGTCTAGTTAGACCTTTCTATCTGTCCGTCCGTTTACGGATAGAACGTAGTACTAAGCTTATACTTCGTATACGCTTTAAATGCAAAGTCGCTCTAGTACTAACTTATAAAGACAGATCCACAATCTATTACGATTCCGGATAGTACACCGTAATATCGCACGATTTGCGACATTAAGATAGTCGTAAGCTCTACGCTAGTATAACGCTTAGTTGTCGCAGCGTAGACGTATATCTTAGTATATAGATCGATAATAATAAGTATAGTATTAAAGACTTTATTATCGACTTTACTAGGTAGTAGGTTGGTAATAAAGTCTATAGTAATTTCTTACTATACGCGGTTAGTATACGAAGCGCCTACGCTTTACCGTATAGCCGATAGCGGTGAGACTTCTAGGTTTCGTAGGTATAATAGGAAGCTACTCTTTTGGCTACGTCGGCCGCTAGCGTCGGCTACTAGTACTTCCTTCGGAGGAGTACTTCCGTCTTATCTCTACTAAAGTAGCTAGTAAGTTCGTCGTCGTAGTAGAGGCGTATAAGCTCCGTACGTAAGGCGCTATCGGCGAGCACGTACACTAAACCATTCCCGCTAGTGTCGGTATAGGAACCGTCGTCCCTCGCTATTAAGTTAACAATAGCTCTAACGCTTAATCGAGGACCTAGGTACTAAGACGATAGCTCTTTATATACTCCTTATATATAAGGCGAGAGCTCTCTAATCCGGACGCGGCCTACTATAGGGGCTAGATCCGGATCCTCCTACTATACTACTAGCTTATTCTATAGCGTAGGTAGGCGATAGCGCGGAGCCTACGTATTGCCTTCGTAGTCCGGGCGCCTCGACGGCCCGTCTACTAGATTTAACTTTCTAGCTTAGTACTCGATAGTAAAGTCGAAGGAGGCTAGAAAGGTAGCCTAGCGGGCCTACCGCCTATTAAGCTACTTTACCCCTATAAAGCCTTAAAGGTTATTATAATCGGTAAGGACCTAAACCGTATACGTAGCGCCTTCGAGGTAATAGCGAAACTCTCTAAAGCCTTCGACAATAGCTAGTAACTTACTATCGTAAGTTTCGTAGTTACATTCCGCGGAGTTTAGCTTTTACGACTAGAATGCGATAGGATGCTACTCGGTAGGCTCTTCGCCTACGGCCCGTAACTACGATAGTATCGTACAGATTGTAAACTAGAAAGTATCTATCTCGAGACGCAGTTTAGCGTTAGGGTAGTAATAGCGCAGAACCGGCGCTTACGTAAAGGCTGCTTTAATTGTGCTTATTATATACGTCTAGGCTACGCCCTATTCTAAGGGCTCTAGCTTTTTCCTAAGCTTAGTACCCTTAGTTAGGCTAGTTAAGGGCGCTACTATTTTAGAGTAGCCCTTAATAAAACGCCTATAGAAGTTAGTAAAGCCTAAGAAGACCTATACTTTACGGAAAGTAGTAGGGTAGGCTAGTCCTCGACTATAAGTACCCTACTCCTATCTATCGAGACGCCTACGCGGCTTACAATATAACTAAGGTACTCGACTTCTTCTGTAAAGAAAAAGTACTTCTTCTAGTTACTAAAAAGGGCGAACTTCCGAAGTCGCTCTAGGACCGTATAAGATCTAAGTATGCGTATCCACGATAGGCAAGGTAGAGAGTGTGTAGTAGTGTAAAGACAGTACCTAGGTCCTAGTGCAAAAGCGGAATAATTCTTACCTTCTTTCCTCTTAGGGAATCGCTCCCTTATAAGGCCCCGGGCCTCCCCGGCCTCGGGTTACCGCCGACCTATTTACCTTCGGACTATTCTCTGTCCTTAAACCTTAAGTTATAGTAGCCTAAAGTATATCGTAGGTAGTTCGTAGGGGGTCTAATAGTAAGGCGGGAACTCCCGCCTTAGTATAGCTACCCTAACTCGAATACGCTAGGGTTCGTAGGTAGTTCGTAGGTAGTCTATATACGGGACCCCTTGCCTATCCTTATATACGCCCCCTCTCTATACTAGCGTCCTCGCTAGTATTGCGATTTACCTACGATTTGCCTAACGTTACTCGTAAAGCGGTACGTCGGCAATTCGTAGGTAGATTCTTTAATGTTCTAGCGGGAGCTTCCGCGCGTCGGCGATTTACCTCCGGCGCGGTGCTAATTCCGCTGTTTAGGGTAACGCGTTTTGTTTTCTAAATACATTAGAATTGTAATACTTATTTCTCGAGTATACGAAACGCGCCCTCTTATTACCTAAGAACCTCTAACAAATATTAACCCTTCTACCCTACTACAATCTACTACTCCGCGTAATAGCGCTTCGCTAGCGATTATTATAGGGGGCTTCTACTTTACGCCGCGCTAGTACTTTAAGAAGAGCGACTAGGCGGAGGATGCCGAGTACTATTTTACGCCTAATAAGCATAGTAGCTAGCACGTCTCTAATAAGGTCTACTGCCGGACCTACGCTAAGTCTATTGTAGCCGGTCGCGAGTACCTAAAGCCCGGTTACCGCGCTTGCCCCTATTGTACCCGTAATAACAAGCCTAACTACGAAGTAGTACGTTACTTATATACGATGCGTAGGTAGTTACTAATAGCTCGTAGCTTAACCCCGTCTTTAATAGTATATAGAACACCGTACTCGAGTTAGCTAAGCTCTTTAACTAGGAGGTAATACGCGTTATCGCCGGCCGCCCGCGTAGGGATCGCCGTAAGGCGGTACGTAACGATCGTAGAGCGTAGGAGGTAGGTCTACGTCTTAGTCTAGCGTAGCGTACCCTTAACCGCTCTATTGCCGCTACCGAGTCGAACGCGGCTTATATAGGCACTCCTATAGGCCTACGTTCCTCCCGCCCGTAGTCTACGTAGGACTTTATAGGTCTTTAGCTATAGAATACCCTATAGTAGTAAGGCTAAGATCCGGCTGCGACTATTAATGTTAGGCGCGCTTAAGGCCTCGCCGTAAGTAACATCGCCGGTAGTTTGTAGGTACATCGCTAACCCTTCTCGTAGGCTAACGGTCCCCTTACTACCCCGCGGTTTAACCGTAACTACGACACGGTAACGCCCGCTACCGCCGGTCCTTCTATAGCTCGCGCGGTCTATATAGGATCTACGGGGTAGCGCCGCTAGCGTAAGGAAGACGTAGTAGACGAGTCGCCGTCGCGCCGCCGCCGCTAAAGCCCGCGCGTAGTTAAAGAGGAGTAGGGGATTATCGATATAGACGATAGCCCGCGTAAGCCTACTACCCGCCGCCTATTCGCTACCCTTGCCTAGACCCCTACTCGCGCTCGTGTAGCTAGGTACGTAGAGGTCGGTCGCTTTATCGCGTACGAGCGTAACCTCGCCCGCGCCCCGGAGCCGCTAATTTAGTAAGTATAGACTCCCGCCCGTCTCTCGCCCGGCTAGTAGCGCGCCCTTAAGCGTACCGCCTATGCCGAAGTCGCTAGTATATTGCCTACGGAGCTACGCGCTACCGTATATTTAGCTATTATAGACCTAGGGTTTCATAACAAAGCGCAGTCGGCTATACGCGCTAGCTTATAAGACGCCGTCGATACTAACGCGGGGCGTCGCGGCTATAACCGTAATAGTACGCGTGCCTCGGGCCGTCGTACTATCGCTAACCTCCCTACGCCCGCTACTAGTACGGCGGGTCGCCGTCGCGTCGTACGCGACGAGTCGCCGGAGGAGGAGGCCTTCTCGCTAGACCCTTAGGATAATCGGTACAATTAGGATAACCTAGGGAATAACGTCTCGATTGCGGAGCTAGGTCGCTAGTTCCGTATAGCTCGCGACTAACCGCCGCCCCTCTACTTACTTACTAGAACAATAAGACTACTATAGCCTGTAGGTAGCACTAGCTAGGCGTAGCCCCGATTACTATAAGGGTTTAGCCGCCGGAGGATCGTAGGCGGTTCGTAGTATTGGACTTTAGTCTATAGTACATTAATTCGATTGTATACTCGTCTACTTCTTCTTTCTCTTTGTCTTAGTCTAACTCCGGCGACGGTTCGCCGGTAGTCCGATGTATTCTATAACTGTAGGAGTTCTAAAGACTATTCTATGTCTGCCGCCTTTGTCTATTAGTCGTAGTCTTTACTATAACCCTTCTATCGTAACCGATACTTAGTTAAGCCTCTACGTTGCCGCTCGTTAACGATCTTCTCTACCTCCTACTCTTCGCTACTATTAGGCGCGAGCTTAGGGACGGAGATATTCGTATACGGTTCGCCGACTCTATAGTTATAAGGCTTTAGTATAGATATATAGAAGACGTTATAGATTAGGTACGTCGTAGGCAGGTATAAGCGGTACGCCTACGATCCGACTACCTCGTTAATAGTAAAGGGGCCGACGTATAAGGGAGTTAGCTTACGACTTAGCTAACGTAGCTTTAGGTTCTTCGAGCTTAATAGTACCTAATCTCCCTTACGGAACGTATACGGCGTGTAACGCTTATTGTAAGTACGCTACTACTACTCCTATACCTTATAAAGTCGAGTTGTAGCCGCTTTGCGGGCGGCCTATAAGTCCCTTATTTAGTCCGTTACTACCGGCGCCTCCCCTTTATAGTATATATCCTCGTATACATCTGTCTACCTAGAGTAGTAACCTATAACTATAAAGAATAGCGATTCGCCGGTACTAGAGTAGGTAGCGTTATTGTACGCAAACTCTGTATAGGGTAGAAGTAATACCTAATTATCCTGCGAGTCGTAGGTAAAGTATCGTAAGAATGCTTCTAGCGTCTAATTCTAACGCTCTATTTGTCTATCTATCTACGGATAGTACGCGGTACTTAACCTACGCTTTATCTAAGACTAGAAGTATATCTCTATCTAAAAGGCGGAAGTAAATATACTTCCTCTGTTACTTACAATACTAGTAGGTATTTCGTACTAAGTTACGACGTACTAGAAGAACGTATCGGAGAAGTCCCTCGCTTTCTACCTTTTTAAGGCTAGTATATATAGCGCTATTTTAGAGAGTCGGTCGACGATTACTAGTATCGAATCGTATACAGTATCGCCGATTTTTGATAGAGGGAGCTTTACGATAAAGTCTAACGTAACTTCCGACTATATCTACGTAGGAACTAGTAGTAATGCGAGTTTTCCAAATAGTAGACGTCTCGGAGACTTAATACGTTAGCATATCGCATAACTAGCAATATATAGCGTAATGTCGTCTAGTATCTCTAGCTAGTATAACGATCGGTTCGTAAGTAAGTAGGTTTTAGTAACGCCGAAGTATCCTACGAGTATAGAGTCGTAGTATATACTCGCTATCTCTATTCGGAGGGCTCTATCGTTAGGAACATATAATTTCCTACGATAGCGAAGTAAGCCTTAGTTATTAAACGTCTAGTCTTAGACGTGTCCGCTGTTTCCTCGTCGTTAGTTCGTATACGGCTATTTTCTTTTCCGGGTAATAAAGTTATCCCTTTACTATAGCGAAGAGATTAGGCTAGTAAATGAATCGTTAATGTCTACGGATACGGTATCGCTCGTAAGTAGTAGACGAGCTACCGAGCGTAGCACGTACTATATGCATTTAGTAGCGCTAGTAGCGGGAGAAGTACTACGGGTTAAGTTCGTAGGCGGTTCGTATACGAATACCGGAATCTCTCCGGTCGTAGTTCTCTAAATTCTACTATCTATCGCGATACGGGCGTATACGATTCGTACGGCTTAAGTAAGTTGCAAGCTATCTACTAGCCTAAGCTTATACTAGAGTATCGGTAGAAGATAATTTATAGCGGTATTCTCCGTTATGTAATCTAGCCTTCTAGACGGTCTATCCGCCGGGTTTGTCTTACCCGAGCGGTAATAGATATTAAAGTTAAAGGAACCGAGGTATACGGCCTAGCGGGCCTACCTCGAATTCAAATAAGGGCGTTATTAGATGCCCTTAAGGTTATTGTAATCCGTGAATACCTAGATCGTATACAAAGCGCTATCGAAGTATCGGCGCTACTCTTAAAGTAGTAAACAATAGCGAGGAGTTCTTAGTCGTAGGTCTCCTAGTTACGCTCCGTAGGCTATATCTTCCTTAATAAAAAGGCAATTAGGTACTATTGTCTATCTTCGAAATATTAAGATAGGATACCCAATAGACTAAAGTCTAAAGCGTCTATCTTAAGCTTAAGCTACTTCAATAGGTCAAAGTATCGTATAATAGGCGTAGTACTAAATCGTTCCTTAATAACCTTAAAAGTAGTATCCGCCTACGAACCCTATACGAAGTCCTAATTACCCTTAAGTAAGTTAGTTATAGGGCTCGTTACTATTGCGATCCGACAAAGTCGTCTCGACGTAGTAGAGCTCGGTAGGCTTAGTTAGTATTAAGACACGGGTATA
>JAWDJV010009915.1:0-13945 GCA_033119285.1 Teratosphaeriaceae sp. CCFEE 6253
GTCATCCGTGTCATGGACGCTTAAGAGCTCTGCTGCTGGAACACCGACATCATCCAAGCGCGCATGCGACGAGAGGAGTACTGTTTGACGCTGTTTCGGGAGCCGCTGGTCTGGAGTGAGAAGTGCGGATGCGGAACCTACTCTCACAGCTGCTGGCCCTCGGGCCCGAGCTGGCGACCTTCATCCTCACGGCGCCGCTGCTCAGTTCGCGGGGCGCCTACGCCATAACGCAGAGCGCCATCCCCTCGCCGAATCTCGACCTCTCCTCGCTGGGCCGCGTCGCCATCGCGGGCGACTTCGACAGCATCTCGCTGTACACCTACGAGGGCCAGAATGAGAACGCCTTCAACACCAATGGCAGCCAGTCGCTGCTCACGCGGTATCCCAACGGCGCCTTCCAGTCGCTGGGGCTGGCGGATGCGTATATCATGACCATGTGTCCGTTCGTGCAAAAGGACGGCACATTAGCGGGAGTGGTGGTCGGAGGCAATTTCACAAGCTTGGGAGGAGTCGAGGCGCAGAGTACCGCGCTGTGGAACCCGAACACGACGCAGATCACCGCGCTGCCTGGTCTTAGTGGGAGGGTGTCGACGGTGTACTGCGATGCGGATTCGGGCACGGTGTACGTGGGTGGCTCGTTCATGGGCGGCAACTCGACCAACGCCATGGCGTGGACGACTGGGTGGACGAATCTGCCGTTCGCTGGTTTCAATGGGCCAGTACAGTCGATCACGAAGAATGCGGCGGGCAATATCGTGTTTGGTGGCGAGTTTGACGGGCTGGGCAATACCACGACACCGCGGGACAGGAACAGTCAGGCGATCAACCTGGGTTCTGGAAACATCACGTCCGAGGGTACCACGTCGACTGCTGGTTTCGACAACCCGAGCGCGATCATATGTAATACCGAGTCAAGCTCGAGTTGGCTGCTGGCCGACGACACAACCGGCTACTGGCAGGGCAATTTCTCCTTTGGATTCAACCCGACGATGATGAGACTGTACAACACGCAGCAAGACGGTCGTGGCACGCGAGAGTTCTACTACCAGGACATGAACAGTGGCGGCATACTCAATTTGGATTACCTGGACGCTAATGGCCAGCCTCAATCATGCTCGGCAAACTGCCCACTGGCGGCGAACAGCAGCTCGCAAGACTTCTACTTCGTGCCGCCCGTCGGCATGGCCGCTTTCAAAATACAAATTGTCTCCTGGTACGGTGCGGGAGGTGGCCTGAGCGGGATCGAAATGTTCCAAGACGATATCTACTCGTTCGCCGTCAACGACTTCAACGAGCCGCAATGCGACCACGTCAGCTCCGGCTCGAACTCCTCGATCAATTCCGCCTCCAACCTCTGGACCCGCATGGCGAACAATGGCAACACCAGCTCCGACTACCTCTCCGCCTACCTGACGGACCCTACCCAGGTCAGCCCGGAAACGTCTGTGACGTTCACGCCCGACATCAAGCAATCCGGCAACTATTCCATCACCGTTTACACGCCGGGCTGTCTCCAGGATGACTCGTGCGCGAATCGTGGTGTGGTGAACATCACGGGCTCCATGACTTCCACTCTGCCGCCCATCACCACCACGCTGTTCCAGACGAACAACTTTGACAAGTTCGACCAAGTATACTACGGCTATGTGGACGTTGACACGGACGCTTTCAGGCCGACCGTAACCCTGGTCCCGGAAGCCGGACAGGCCGTGCCTCTGACCGTCGTGGCACAGCGCGTGCGCTTCGAGCTCATCACCACGACGGGCGGGTTGAACGGCCTCTTTGAGTACAACCCGAACCAGGCTATCGTCAGCACAGACTTCTCCAGCTCCGCCATCAACTCGGCCGGCGCCGGCTTGCAGCCGGGCGCGCTCATCAACGCCGTGCAGGCCGTGGGCGACACCCTCTACGTCGCTGGCAACTTCAGCGGCACCAACCTCTCGAACATCATGAGCATCGACACCAACGCCACGGCGCTGCCGAACGGCGGGCTCAACGCCAGCGTGCAGACCATGTATGCCAATGGCTCGATGCTTTACTTGGGCGGCAACTTCACGAGCACGGCCGACGCTTCCGTTGATGGTCTGAACAGTGTCGCTGCGTTTGACACACTGAGCAGCTCGTGGATCCCGCTGGGCGCAGGTGTCAATGGACCGGTGTATGCGCTCGTGGAGCTCACGCTGAATATCACCGATGGCGATCTTGAGCAGTGCTTGACTGTGAACGGCGACTTCACGTCTGTCAACGCCTTCAACGGCAATCCCGCTTTCCCCGCGACGGGCTTCGCAATCTGGGTCCCGAGCAGAAACACCTGGCTGCACAACGTCCCGGAGTCTACCGTGGCGATCAACGGCAAGCTCGACACGATGACCGAGGTGCCGGGCTTCTCGCCGCTATACGCGGGCCAGATCACTTCGCAGGCGCTGGGCTACGGTGGTGCTGTGGAGATGGTGGGCTCGGGTCAGCCGGCGCTGCAATCCATCGGGATTCAGCTGCAGCCGAGCAGCACATCCGGTTCTTCGTCCAAGAGGAAGCGTGCGCTCGGCCAGGGCCAGGAGTACGCAGGCGTGTACGGTGGGCTGTACTATGCTGAGAGCGGTCTCAACATCACTATCCTCGGCGGCCACTTTACGGCAACCAACAAAAACGGCGACGCGATCCAGAATCTGCTCTTCCTCAACGATACCGCTGGCGAGAGCGCGCATGGCGTCACCGGTCTTGATGATGACTCGACCTTTGCGGCCATGGACACCTACGAGACCTCCCTCTTCGCTGGAGGGCTGGTCTCGGGTACCGTGAACGGCGCAAGCGTTAACGGTCTGATCAGGTACGACCTCCTCGCGGCAGCATACGCAGGTGTCCAGCCGCAGGCTCTGGCAGGCGACAACGTCATCGTGAACTCCATCGCCGCGCAGCCCAACACCGCGAACGTCTTCGTCGGCGGCAGCTTCTCCTCCGCGGGCTACCTACCGTGCGGCACGCTCTGCGAATACGACGCCAGCACGAACGCGTGGAGCTCGCCCGGCAGCGGCCTCGGCGGCGCCATCGCGAGCATGGTCTGGTCGAGCAACACCCAGCTCATCCTCGCCGGCAATCTAACCGTGAGCGGCAACGCGACGCAGATGGCGACCTACGACTCGAAGAAAAAGACCTTCGCGCCGTACACCACCGCCCTCCTGCCGGGACCCATCAACGTCATGGCGCCGGCGAACAGCCAGTACGAGCAGTTCTGGGCCTCCGGGCTCGCGACCAACGGCTCCACCTACCTCGCCAAGTACGCGGGGGGCGCCTGGACCGGCGTCGCGCTGGCCGCGGGGACGTCGATCCGCGGCCTGCAGGTCATGGCGCCGACGGCCGGCCACGCCGGCACGGCCCTGGTGCCCGCGCGGGAGGCGCTGCTGCTCATGGGGAATGTCAACGTGCCGGACTTTGGCAACGCCAGCGCGGTGCTGTTCAACGGGACGATGATGACGCCGTTTGTGCTCACGGGCCGCGAGGACGGGAGTCCAGGCTCCATTGGGCAGATGTTCGTCAGGTGAGCACCGCCCTGCTGCTGCTCTGACCTTTCCTCGCACAGCATGCTGACAGACCGCGCAGCAACTCGCAGAACCTGATGAAGCGCTCCGCCAAGCACCTAGCCCTCGGCCTCGTCGTCCTGATCGCCCTCGCCATCGCCCTCGGCCTCATCTTCCTGCTCGTCCTGGCCGGCATCCTGATGGAGCGGCACCGCCGGAAGCGCGAGGGGTACGTGCCCATGCCCATGAGCACGGACAAGGGGGCCGGGAACCTGCAGCGCATCCCGCCCGAGACGCTTCTGGAGGGGCTGGGGGAGAAGGGGAAGCGGGCGCCGAAGCTGTGAGGGGTTCGAGGTACGTTTTTTGGCGTCATGTTCTGTCACGGCCGTTATGACTTGTTGCTTTGGAGCGGAGCGAGGGGGGGGGGGGGGTTTACGATAGAGTCAGGTAGTTCCGTTTGTTGTGCGTGCGAGCGGAGGACGTGGGTGAGGCAGGCGCGGGAACATCACGCGATGATCCGGGCCGGGAAAAGATTTGGGAGATGTCGAGCTTGGCGCTCCGTGTCGGATCTCTTAGGAGCGAGCGCAACGTGGCATTGTATGCCTGGCGCTGGGGAATGTGTGTGTATGGTATCTGACCGTCCCGGGCATGTGGCTGCGTGCTTGCGGGGTGCGGAGTGGACTGGATATACATATAGTGTAATGGCAGCTTATCAATGTATACTATTGCGATCTGTGGGGCTTGCGCGTTGTGCTGTGCGTGCATCGAGTCTATCGGTCAGACACTCCATCGCCTGGAACGCTTTCGCGGTCGCGGATACAAGATAGGTCCCCGGCAATACTGCCAGGCAGCGCAGCGATGGTTGTGAGGAGCTCTAAGGACGGAGGGCCATATATACCAAAAGCTCTTAATTCAACCTCACGTTTCCAGCTTTCCGTCTGTTGCCATCGTTACCGCATCAAGTTCATCACAACGCGCCTCTCGCATGCAGACTCGCTGCTGCCTCGCCTAGTATACTCGCCGCATTAGCCTAGTCGCCCCTAACAGCACCGTCCGGTTCATCGAGCCGCGCCTCGCGCCTAGACTCGCTGCTAGCCTGACTATGCTACTAGGCCGTCCGAAGATCGACCTGGAGCCGCACCGCGTCGAGCTGCTAGCTCTAATAGAGAGTAGCATAAGCTACACCGAGATCCGCGCCAGCCTATTAACAGCGTACGGTATCATCGTCGGCTACTCGACATTGAAGCGGTAGTATTCGGCGGCTAGAGTCGTCTCAAGAGCGAGGCATTATAAGAACTCTACTAAGTTGCAGGCATGCGTAATATACCTATTCTTTATCCTGCGATCTACCGACGAAGAGGCTATCTAGATCCTGTAGCTAGACGGCTTCTAGATTGAGTAGAGGAGGCTACAGAGACTGCGCATTAAGCTAGGTCTAAAGAAGCGGCTAGTTGTGGATGAGGCTAGGCGCGAGGAGATTAACGCGATAATAGAGGGCCTAGTAAGAGAGGAGATAGAGGCTAGCTATATTGAGGACTATAGCCGGAGGCATCTCTACGTGCATATGCGGTCGAAGTACAATATCGTAGGGAGGTATCTACGCCTACGTTGCCTCGCCGCTTACTACGTAGTGCGCCTCGCTAATTGCCGTAGGGATCGTCTGTACTGTACTACTAGACTCGCAAATCCGGAGGGCGTTAACGCACGGAGGCGCCGCGCGAAGCTTCATCGAGGCGCTATTGCCGTCCCTAGCCCTAATTACTACTAGTCAATAGATAGGCACTGTAAGCTAGAGCACTAGGGAATCTAAATCTATACTGCAATCGACGTCTATTCGCGCTACATTATCTAGATGTACATTAGCATTAGCGGCAGATCTTAGGTATCCGTACTCACCTAGTACCTGTGCACTGTCGCTAGCACAGTGTTACGAACATGCGCCAGGCTGCGCAGGAAGACACAGCCGCGAGAAGTTCACAGCTAACGGAATTAGCCAAGGCATAACGTGGCGCACGTGACCGACCAATAGTCACACAATTTGGTCGAACCGACCAGTCGACTACCGACATAGTCGAACGACCATACAGTCGAACCGACCGGTCGACCAGCAACATAGTCGAACGGTCAAACGAGACACGAATCTCCTTTGTATATATCGCGATGGATCTCTATATAGGTAGTTCGTGTTCAACTTATGTTTCAATCCAACTAAAAGGTCTTCGCATACTAACGCTCAGTGATTCACTTAGAGAGGTTCATTAGGTTCTACTAACACAGAGAGAAGTATACCTACGCCGTGTCTTAACACTAACCAAGCCTACCGAGCTCTACTACGTCGAGACGACTTTGTCGGATCGCAACACTTTGAACACCCTCAAGGACTTAGTAGTTCTTTAGACACGACATGTCTTCCATCGACAGAAGCGCCAGCACGGCCTCCGCTACACGCTCTAGGAGCGACGACAAGATGAAGGTCGCTAAACCCGACTTCTTCTACGGAGACCGCTACAAGCTCGACGATTAGCTCAACTAGATCCTCTTATACTTCAAGATAGAGGAGGTTAGAGAGGACAAGCAGTGTCTCACTGCTACCTCCTACCTTAGAGGTGAAGCCCAACAGTGGATTCGACCCCGACTTACCGACAAGTTGCTACGCGACACCGACGTAGAAGGAATCTTCACGAACTTCCGATTATTCCTCCTAAAGATACGCTCTATCTACGGACTTAGCAACGACTAGCAAGTCGCGATTCGACAAATCCAACACGTTACATAGAAAGCGTCCGCATCCTAGTACACCGCCAAGTTTACCGAATACGCGGCCAAGACTAAATGGGACGACAACGCCTTACGTACTATGTACTATCGTAGACTCAAGGACAGCTTGAAGGACGAGCTTATGCGCTACGGAGCAGATCAATCAACGTTGCCGCGCTTACAGCGAGCAGCAATCGAGGTCGATAACAAGCTCTACGAACGATCCATAGAAAAACGACACAATCATTAGGACTACGGACGATCTAGCTATGCTGCCAACGGCTAGTCCGGAGGCAAGCAACGTCGCGATCCTAATGCCATGGAAATCGACATTATCTAGAAACGTCCTATGAACCGAGGACGGGGTAGAGGACAGAAGGGCAGATACCGGGCCCAGGGGAACAAGCGAGAAGACAGGAAGTACTACAACTATTAGAAGACAGGACACATTACAAAGGACTGCCGTGGCCGCAAGGTGCAACCACAGCAGCGTAGGGCTAACACGCAACCCTACGAGGTCAACGTCATAACTAGAACGGACAACGAGTCACCGACCGAAACGACTCGCGACGAATGCGACACTATAGCTCAAGAAGAGCCTAAGCACGCTTGGATGCACTAGACGGCTTGCTACGACGACTCATGCACGACGCATTGGTCCTCTAAGAACAACGAAGGGTATTTCCCTAGCCGCCTACGTAAGCATCGCAAGGAACTCAACGTTATTGAAAGGCATAGATAGAATACCATTTACGATAACCTCCCTCTAGATGACGAAGTGTTAGCATTGTGTCTACTATTACCACAGTAGGCTAGAGACGACGGCTATTACGCCCGAGGAAGGTCTCCACCTCCGCTTATGCGAGAGGCCACAACCCTACACAACAACTACGAAGACTCTCTAGAAGAAGAGAGCGACACCGAATCAACTAGACAGGCTATAGTGCTCCAGAGCACGAGACAACCTAGTTACGACCAAATCATAGACCTGGGAGTACTACTAGAAGTCGACGGTTCCACTACCGATCAAGCACCAACGCCGGAAGAATCCGAAGACGAATATTCCGACGACGACGAACTAGACGACAACGAGGTACTCAACTTCACAGTAGATAGGCTAGAACCAATCCGACGGATGGTCCTCTACTTAGCCTAACGATTCGAGGAGATGTTTCCTAAAATATCCGGGAAGCGACGACTACACCCTTACGAGTTCGAGCAGACGATGCTCCAACTGCGATCCATGTTCTAGACCTACAGGCAAATTAACAACGTCGACGAGTACAACCACTTGTACGTTCGAGAGGCTATACCAATAGGAAGTGTATTCCACCTAAGCGGAGGATACCTCACACTAACGGGGATTGCCATCTCTAGACAAATAAGAGATCGCGTGCAAACCGTTGCATAGCGATACAAGGAGATCGAGCAAATCTAGGCCAGATACTAGGACGATAAGATCCTAGAGCAGGAAATGAAACGGCAATACACGAACCACATATTACAGTAGTCGATACCTCTACTCATGCCAAACGGAATGATGCCTACGACCTACACAGGAAGGATCTTCCAACATTACCGAGCTACGCTCAAGGGACAAGTCACGATAATACAGCACGGAGGAAGGATTACATTCAGATCCAAGGGTAGACCCCTTAATTAGGAAATCTGCCTTAACGACACTAGGACCTCCGCTGCACAGTCAAAAAACTAATAAGACCCGTCGATGAGAGCAGATCACGGGAGCTCAACAACACGAATGCTCAGACGACTTTAGTACTAGTCTTCCGCACCAAATGCATTGTAGATGGACACGAAACCTACGCTATGATTGACTCCGGAGCTAGCGGAACCTTCATATCATCACGGTTTGTAAGCCACCACGGGATCGCTACCCGAAAGAAGAAAAACGGCGGATACGAGTTAACGGCCGTCGATGGCTCGTTACTACCCGACGTAGACAGTAAGACAATGCCACTGCAACTAATCTTCCAACAGCACTACGAGACGGTTGTCCTAGATGTCGTGCCTATGGCTAGGCATGATATCGTTCTAGGCACTCCTTAGTTGGAACAACACAACCCCCATATCGAATAGAGGAAACGAGTACTCACCTTTAAGAGATGTCTTTGCGTTATCGACATCAACCCTTTACATCGGCAGTGTTCGGTAAAGGATAAGGGAAGGACGGACACACAACTCCGCTAACCGACAACGACGCTACAGTTTGGCTTAAGTTCGACAGACACTAGCAAGGTCCTGCAGGGTCACAAGGTCAGAACTAATAAGGGACACGACGCACCTTCGGACATCCCTAAGGAGTTCCAAAAATGGAAGCGGCTCTTTTAGGAAGAGACAGGGCTCGACGCCTTGCCTAAACACCAACCATGGGATCACAAGATCAGACTCCAGCCTAATAAGGATCCACCATAGGGACTACTTTACGCGCTATCACAACGAGAACTAGAAGAACAACGCAAGTAGATCGACAAGTACTTAGCCAAGGGCTAGATACGCAAATCCTAGTTACCTGCGGCCTCACTAGCAATGTTCGTTCCAAAGAAACCAGACAAGCTACGAATGGTTATCGACTATAGACGACTCAACGCGATCACGATCAAGAATCGGTACCCGCTACCGAACATCGAAGAAATGAAGAACAGGCTTACCGGAGCACAATAGTTTACTAAGATCGACCTACGCGACGCCTTTCACGGCATACGCATGGCCGAAGGTGAAGAATGGAAGACCGCCTTCAGGACACGCTTTAGACTCTACGAGTTCTTAGTAATGCCATTTGGTCTTACTAATGCACTAGCCACCTACTAGGAAATCATCAACGAAACGCTTCGACACATCCTCGACATCATCGTCATTGCCTATGTGGACGACCTATTGGTGTTCACAAAGGGCAGCCGAGAACAACACATTAAGGATGTCGACACCGTCTTCGAACGACTGAACAAGGCAGGATGTCGTACCGCACCAGAGAAATGCAAGTTCTTCAGGAAGGAAGTTGACTTCCTCGGATTCATCGTCAGCGTCAATGGAATACGCATGGACCCCGAGAAGATCACGTCCATTATGGAATAGCCGGCTCCTAAGACAGTGAAGGATGTCTAGGCATTCCTAGGACTTGCGAACTACAACCGCAAGTTCATACAGGACTACTCCAAGATCGCTACGCTACTTACGAACCTTACAAGAAAGGACATCGTATTCAATTAGGGAGCAGACTAGGAGAAGGCGTTCCGACGCCTTAAACAAGCAAGTGCATCCGCACCGACACTAGCCATGTTCGACCCAAAGAAGAAAGTCATCATCGAAACCGACGCATCCGACTTTGCTATTAGGGCTTGCCTTACTTAAGAAGAGAACGGCAACCGACACCCTATCGCATACTTCTTAAGGAAGATGTCACTAGCGGAACAGAACTACGAAATCTACGACAAAGAACTGCTCGCAATCGTCGTAGCATTGCGCCATTGGAGAATATACTATAAAGGAGCAACCGGACTAACTATCTACTCGGATCATAAGAACCTGCAATACTTCACAACCACTAAGGATCTCTCGAGACGACAATGTCGATGGTCAGAGCTACTCGGACAATACCAGTTCGACATCATATACACTCCAGGCAAGGACAATGGGCGCGCCGACGCGCTAAGCAGACGAATCGACTACATGGAAGATACTTCGTCAAAACCACAACGAATCCTCAAGATCAACAAGGACGGCAGCTTAAGCGTAGATGCTTAGGAGTTCAATGCCACCTTACGAATACTCCGCGATGACTAAGAACAGTTCCCAGTCGAACATGGGAAGTTCAAGGTACTACCCGGAAAAGAGGACAACTGCATTCGAGATTACTACGACGGACCGACACTCGGCCACCCTAGGATCGCTCGAACCACGGAACACGTACGACGCAACTTCGTGTTCCCCGATATGAGACGGAAAGTCTCTAAGTACATTAAGCGATGCGACAGCTACAACAAAAACAAGGCCTCGCGGCACGCCAAATACGGAAATCTAGAATTCCGCGAACTACCTTAGCAGCCTTGGGACGAAGTCACGATGGACTTCATCGTTAAGCTTCCCAAGTCAAAGGACCCAGTGCTAGGAGTACAACATGACTCTATACTAGTCATGGTCGATCGACTTACTAAATACTCACACTTTATCCCTTATAGCGAGTCCATTAACGCAGAGCAGTTAGGCTGCCTTGTGCTTGACAGACTTGTGCGCTACTATGGGATACCGATGGTCTTCATTACAGACCGAGACAAGCTCTTCACATCCAACTACTAGAAGACGCTCGTCGCAGCAATAGGAATCAAGCATAAACTGTCCATAGCTTTTTACCTACAGACGGATAGACAAACAGAACGAAGCAACTAGTCGCTGGAAGCATACCTACGCCACTACGTCAACTATGCGCAGGACAACTAGGTCTCGCTGTTGCCTATAGCACAGATTGCACTCAACAACAACGCTTCCGAGACAACTAGACAAACCCTATTCTTCGCCAATTATAGTAACAACCCGAACCTGTTTATGGAACCACGACTTAGGCCGCAGACCGACAGAGCCTTAGCTAACTCTGGATCACTTAGAGACATCCATACTACTATGCGACAAGCAATCACCAAATCCCAAAGTGCCTTAACGAACAGCCGATACAAAGACTCAAAAACGGCGCCTCTGCTTACGAAGGGGGATAAGGTGTACCTCCTTACGAAGAACCTCAAGACACGACGAGGTACAAAGAAACTAGATTATGTAAAGGTCGGACCATTTTTGGTCGACGAACAAAGGGGCAAGGCTAGCTACAAGCTCAGCCTACCTAAAGATGCTAGGATACACCCGGTGTTCCACATCTTACTCCTGGAACTAGCGGACCCGGACTCTACGCTTCAGACGACGTTCTACTTCGAACTACAGGAAGACGACGAGTTCATTGTCGAAGAAATCCTAGAAGAACGAGGTTAGCATTACCTCGTCAAATGGAAGGGATACCCTAAAGAGGATAATACCTAGGAACCCAAAGACTACCTTACCTATTGCTCTACGAAGCTGCGCCAATTCCGCCAGTCGCAGTAGGAAAACTCCAGAATTCCGCATCGGGGATCATCGAGAACTCAGCCTAAGAAGGGATAGGAAGTTGGAACACGCCTTCCAATTCCTCCGGAATACCCTCTAGCTCCAACAGACATTCGGCAGGAGCCTCTAGAGCGCCTGCACGCTTAGAAGGCAGCTTCTACAACTCGACAAACTCCTTGCTTATCGCCTTCTCTTCCCGGTCCTCCGCCACGCGCAGCTGCTTACGCAAACGATGTACACGAGACATGGCCTCGGTTACCTTCTCCTTAGCCTCGTCTAGCTAACGCTTTAGCTTACGACGCTGACTCCGCAATCGCTCCCACTCCGTCTATGTAACAGTCACGTTACACCCGGAGTAACCCCGTCGCACGCATTGCGAACAACAACCAAATCGAACATCCACTACACACCTCGGACGATCTCTTCCTTCTGGCACCTTCGCGTCCCGACAAGAAGAACAGGGAGACGGCATTTCGTTTCCTTCGGCTTCGATAACAAGTACTTGTCGTTCACGGCGTTCTTTTCGTGTTAGCGGTTCTCCGCTCATAATGAAGGAACATAGAATGCACTCACAAGAGAAGCTCGAGGACGAGCTAGAAGATAAGGAGGGGGTAATGTTACGAACATGCGCTAGGCTGCGCAGGAAGACACAGCCGCGAGAAGTTCACAGCCAACGGAATTAGCCAAGGCATAACGTAGCGCACGTGACCGACCAATAGTCACACAATTTAGTCGAACCGACCAGTCGACTACCGACATAGTCGAACGACCATACAGTCGAACCGACCGGTCGACTAGCAACATAGTCGAACGGTCAAACGAGACACGAATCTCCTTTGTATATATCGCGATGGATCTCTACATAGGTAGTTCGTGTTCAACTTATGTTTCAATCTAACTGAAAGGTCTTCGCATACTAACGCTTAGTGATTCACTCAGAGAGGTTCATTAGGTTCTACTAACACAGAGAGAAGTATACCCACGCCGTGTCTTGACACTAACCAAGCCTACCGAGCTCTACTACGTCGAGACGACTTTGTCGGATCGCAACACACAGGCTATCTTCCGCAGATCATCCGATCTAACCGTAGCTCGGAGACTAAGCTTACAGCCGCCGCCTACCTTACCCTTAGTAGCGAGCTACGCACGCGCGATAATAGCTAGCCGCTACAGTTCGGTAATTGCTTCCGGTACGGCACAAGCAAGAAGAACCAGCGTATCGAGGCCTAGTAGAACTAGCAATCAAGGTCGGCCTTACGTCGCTAGCGGGAGCACTTTGAAGAGCTTAGTAGAGCTAGAGAGTTTAACAAGGACCGTATCGCCTACCGCATCGCCTTCCTCGCAGTGTATATACTAATTATCCGATCTACCGCTCTTTCTTATGCCGACCTATAGGCTAGACACGACATCCGTAAGCAGGCCGACTACGTCGTTACTAGCAAGCCATATACCCTATACTTCTATCCTTAGCTCTCCGGCGGCTAGTAATGTAGTATAGCAATCGACCCCTAGAGGCTGCGGGATATAATGGACGATATAGCTGGTTTCGGTACGTATAGCCTCGCAACACGCCTCGCTAGGTACCTCGCCTACGTCGTAAGCGCGGAAGAAAAGGCTCGAGGACTTATAGCAAGCTACTACTCGATCGTGCCTCGCGCGTGCCTCGCGCGTAGCTTCTTAAGAAACCTATGCTAACTAGTAGACTAGACCCCGAAGAATATCTTCTAGTAGTAACTCTTGACTAGTGCACTTAGTATCTGTCCAGTATTGGCTGCCTAACACCGCTCGCTAGCGGAGAATTCGACGTAGACGGCAATCGGCTTCATCGCTAGGCCTATCTAGCTCTTCGCGAGGCAATCCAGCATTATATCGACCTCGGCTTTAAGCTAGTCCTCGAGGAGTCTACAAAGCCTATCGAACTAGAGTACTTCTACCGTGTCAATGCTAGATTACGCGATGATATAGAGCGCCTCCGTTAAGTCAATGCCGCCGCGGGGGGGCCAATATAGGGGCTAGAGGATAAGGAGCTGCTTAATCCGGGCTTGATACATAGTGCTATGTAACCGTAGCGCATTAACAACGCGTAAACACGGAGGTTTGTGTCACTCTAGCTACCGGCGCGAAGACAGGCTGCCCGCACTAATAATAAGCTATTATCCTCCCCTTCGTCTAGCCTATCTACACTGCTTATTTAACTTATAGCCGCCTCTTCTACTTAGTTTACAGTATACACGCCTCTAGTACACGCCTCTAGCACACGCCGCCTTCGCTATTAAGCCTGACGCCCCCCCCCCCCCCTCCCCCTCTATACCGCTAACGGGCACCCTTCCGCGACTAGACGATATAACGAACAATTAGGGTAGCTTCTGCCTACGAACTAGTGTTGAGCATAATATACAGTGCCTAGACGACAACTACTATAAGGCCTATAGCAAGAAGAACCCCTAGAAGCAGGCTACATTAAATCCATTAACTAGTCGCGACTTAGATACACCCGCCGCATTATTAACTACGCGAAGCTCGCAGCGAGGCGGCAGCGAGGCTAGATCTATACGTGCTTCCGGAGT
>JAWDJV010009916.1:0-13888 GCA_033119285.1 Teratosphaeriaceae sp. CCFEE 6253
CCCACCAGGGCGCACGCTTCCAGCGCTATCAGATACGACTCGAAACGGTGGATGATGGCCGGCCAGGCAAAACACGACTCTGCGACGCTGGGCGGCAATGCGGAAATGCGCAAAGGCTCGAGGCACAACAGCGCCCGCGTCCTCAGATTGATCTCCTTTGGTCCTGCTGGGCTGAGCACGTTGCGTCGGAAGATGACCTTCGATGCCTCGAATACGGGCTGCTCCAGGTTCCATGTACCCTCTCTTCTCGCACGAGCTAGCTTGAACAGGCTGTTGCTGTAATTGAGAATGCTGCCCATCCACTTGTGCTTGGCGGCGTCTTCTGGTACCTGATCGGTTGGCTTGACATCTGGTAGGTGTGCAGCGATATAGAACTTGCGAGTGCCGTCCCAGGGGTCCACGATGAATTTGTCTAGCAGAGACTCTGGTGCAATGTCGGGAGTCCACTTCAATTCCTCGTGGGCAAACGCTTCATCAAGGAGCGCCCAGTCCATCTCTGGTGGTACGTCGTGACTGGGCACATCATCTTGGATGTTGGATGGGGGCGTTGTCGATACTGCTGCGGGTGCAAGCCAGTACGACAACTGCTCTCCAGTCCGCTCATACGACTTGGAGAAGATGTCCTTGAAGATCAGGAAAGTGAAGGCCGTAAGCTTCTTCATGATGTCGGCAGTGACCGCAAGAGGCTTGGCGAACACCCTCGAGCAGATGCTCGAAGTCCTGCCACCGTTGAGGAACATCGGGAAGGCCGGGAACTGCGGCAGTGGTGTCCTCGTGAGCATGCAGAGCGGCCGGTGTGCGTGGTTCAGACCCTCCGAGAAGTCTACAAAGGTCATGTACAGCTCTGTCGGCAGCGTGCCGCGTGTCTCCTCCCAGATGGCCGGCTTCGTCCGCATGATGTAATGAGTTGACTTGTCCATGCCAGCAGCGAGCAGCGCATTTCGCAAAGCAGGGAGCTTCTTCTGGTACGTCGGCCTGAGATGCTCGTCCATGTACTTCTTCCTGCGTAGCTCGATGCAAGCCTCGAACGCCGCAGAGCGCTTAGCGAGCGCCCGTCTGGAGCACACGCGGCCGATGGCTGACGTGATCGGCGCACCGGCAGGAAGCAACACTTCGGAGATGAACTTTGAGCCTTGGTTGGTGACGACGTAAGTGGGGTGCAGGTTCTCATTCGTCTCCGTCGGGATGGCCGAGACGAAGTTGGCCAAGACCACGAGCGCATTGCCGTACGTCAGCTTTGCGCCGGTGGAAGGTTCGGTATATACGCGCAGGGCCTTCTCCTTCGCCATGAGGCCCTCCAGGTGATCTTCGTTACCTTCGAGTCTTCGGTCCTCTGGCAGCCGTTGGCAGAACCGCCGCATGTCCAACTCCTGGTACCGCACAGCCTGGATGAGCTCTTTCTGCACCGAATTGCCGGTCTCAATCATGTGAACGAAGGTCGACATATCCTGACGTGCTCTGCCACGTGACTGCACGTACTGGATCATGGTGCTGTACATGTCGAAGCGGACAACGAGATTGCACGCGGGTACATCCAAGCCTTCCTCGGCGACAGAGGTGGCGAATAGGCAGTTGGTAGTACCCTTGCGAAACTTGGCCATCGTAATATGCTGGGTCCGATTGGAGTAGTTGTCTTCGTCAATGTCGGCGCTGCCAGAGCCAATGAGATAGTCCGGCCGCATATGCCTCGTACCTTTTTGCTTGAACACAGCTTGAAGAAGACGAGCGGTGAGCCGGGCCTGCACGAAGACTATGCAGAGATGCGTGGATGGCCTTTCGAATTGTTGATCCAGATACTTCTTCAGGCTGAGCACCTTCGGGCCGAGGTCGCCGTCTTCGATGGTGGTATACTTCAACTTTTCGCTGTCGGTGAAGCTGATCACGTCTCGAATCATGGCTTGCTTCTGGTCCAATTGCGAGACGCCATTTGATGGCGTACCTTGGGCGTGCTCGCCGGGTGAAGGAGCGGCACTGTCCACCCGGGAGGTAGCATTCGAGGCTGAAGCAGGCGCGAAGTAGTAGCGCCGGTCTGCTTCCTGCTCATACCGCTTAATCCGCCGTTCGGAGAGAGCGTCGATGAGGTACGCGTCGGCACACCATCGGCCGAGATGCCGGGCTATCTCTTTGGACTTCTCAAACTGTTCTTCGAACATTGTGGCGGTGGAGAAACGTGATTTGATGCTTCGCAACAAGGCCGTCTCGACGCCCGCACGAGGTAGAAGTGGGTACGTGAGCACGATCTCACGTGGCTTCTTTGAATTTTCCGTCAGGCTCATGTCGGTAGTCGTGGCAATGCGGCAGTGCAGTAACGTCTCCAGCTCGTTCGCGGCTTGCTCCACGTCCGACTTTGCGTCTATCGGGCTGGCAGTCATACCAAAGACTTTTGGTCTCGTGCCATCGTCGAGCTGCTCAAGATAGAAGTCCTTGATGATCCGAGCATACGCGTGGTTCTTCTTGGCGTGATGTGCCTCATCGAAGATGAGCAGGTTGATCTGCTTCATGGAGATGTAGGAATGCGCCAGGCACTGATGCAGAACATCGGCAGTAGCAACAATGACCTTATTGTCTGAGAACAGTGCCGCCCATTTCAGCTTATTCCAGTTGTCGACGCCGTCAGCGCCGCATACCTTCGCCACATTGTGGTCGAGATTCGCCGTTAAGACCGACTTTTGCTGGCTGGCCAGTGCTACGCTCGCTGTGAGGAAGAAACTGATCTTCGGCGTGGCGCCATTGGCGCGGCGCTCGAGCTCCTGGTCAATGGTCCATCGCAGCAGCATGACCGCAATCATCGTTTTGCCAGTGCCCGTGTCCAGGACGGCAATGCAGTTCTCCTGCTTCGCTCGCTCGAATAGCTCCAATTGATACTGCCGTGGGTTCGTGATTCTCTCGCTTTGCTTGGACAACAGATTGTCGATGGAGAGCTCTTCGTCATCCGCTTCGAGGAGCTTCTGCTGCTTGGTCTTTGGCTCTAAGGCTTTCAAGCCGACCTCGCTGGTCACCCAAGCTTCAAAGATGGCCTTTTGTGCTCGGTGCAGCTCGGTCGAAGATGCTGGCGGGTGCGAAGCTTCATCATCGCTCAAATCGTCCAGGTCGTTCCGGCCGTCCTCGTCTGCTAGCGGCTCCGCCAGCATTATACCAGCAGGTTCTTCGACGATGTGGTCCATGGTGATAAGGTTATACCATGTTAGTGAGATGCATCAGACAGGGAGTGAGCGTGAGGTGCGGAGATGATGTGAACTGTCAACAAACGTTCAATGTTGCAAAGCAAACGTGCAGTAGCGCAACGCGGCTTCCAGGTGCGAGATGTTGAACCTCGCATGAGACCGTCTTGATCAAGCGTGCCGAATAGAGCCGCTGATAGTACTGATGTGTGACTGCAGCCGCAATCGAGACGTGCAAGTGGCAGTGTGCGTGGCTCTGGAAGCAGAAGTCGAGGTTGATGTTCAAGACCAGTTGCAAGTCGCACTTTCCGCCCCTCAGATGTTGCTTGAACGCACAGGCCACATGTCCGGCGAGCATGTGCACACCACCCACGCATGTGTGAACAAGCGCAATATCATCAACACTTTAGATCAGGATGGCCGACGAACCTCGCACCCTCCGCTCCGCCCACAACGCCGCCGAAACCCAGCGTACTGCCCTCGAGGCCACTGCCAATAGCAACACCTCCTCCTTCCAAGAGAACCTGCTCGCCACGATAGAGCTCTACGAAGAATGCCTCCGCATCGCCTCCCGCGTCTCCCTCTTCAGCCCCAATGAGACCCTCGAAGACCTCGCCACCACAGACCTCCCCTACCTCTTCCTCGACTACCGCATAGCCGAACTTCTCCTCCGCCTCAACTACCAAGCACACCGCAAGGCAAACCTGCACCGCGCACAACGCAGCTATGAGGCCTTCCTCAAGCGACTAGACCAATACGACATCCTCGCAAAGTCCGACGCGGCGCTCTTCGAGCAG
The DNA here is from genome assembly GCA_033119285.1 of Teratosphaeriaceae sp. CCFEE 6253. Lineage (NCBI taxonomy): Eukaryota > Fungi > Ascomycota > Dothideomycetes > Mycosphaerellales > Teratosphaeriaceae > Teratosphaeriaceae sp. CCFEE 6253. The sequence continues at coordinate 3,959 of JAWDJV010009916.1, forward strand.
TATCAAGAGTCACCCAATACTTTCTCCACAGCCTCGACCGTCGATGCGGCGGCCAGGCGGGATGCGAAGATCTTGCGGTTCAAGGCGGAGAAGGCGCTGAAGCAGAAGCTGGAATACATGCGTCGCACGCCTTCCGTCATGGAGAACGACGAAACGGCGGCGCGGGAGCTGCTGCTGACGGAAGTGGCATACTGCACGCACCAGACGTTCCAGCAGCTGGAGGGTGTAGGGCAGGAACTGCACATCCTCTCGCTCGCACCACCGTCACCACCACCCGATTCAGAGCAGCGTGCGCCAGACAATCGACAGCGCAACGGCAGAGCGGATACGTACGATGAGCGGCTCGACGCGCCGGGCTCGCACCTCTCGGCCGGTCTTCGCGGTCCGCTGCTGGATAAGTCGGGCAAGCCCCTCCGGCCCTTCACCCTCACGTCAAAGCGCGCAGAGTTCGCGAATGGCGTGTTCAGACCGGATCACAGCCTGCCGACAATGAGCATAGACGAGTACTTAGAGGAGGAACGGAAGCGCGGCGGCATGATCGAGGGCGGAGGCCCACAGAGCGGGGTGGGGCCGCAGGTGGACGAGGATGATTTGGAGGCTGCGGATCGCGAGACGATGAAGGCGAGGGAGTGGGACGAATATGTTGAGGCGAACCCGAAGGGAAGTGGCAATACATTGAATAGAGGCTAGACCATCATGCCTTTATAACAAATGCATCGAGCTACGACGACAATGTCCTCGACAATTGCTGTGTAGCTTCTCTGCGGCACAGCGGAGTAATGCTGTAACGTAAAGAAACCTGGAGCTTGACAAGCCTCGTATCTTGCATGCACGGAGCCATATCTGTATCAGAGTCAGCGATTGCGCATATAGTGTCATTCACGAGACAATGCCAACAGCTGGAGCAACAATCAGAAAGCCGTCTACGCATGCCCGTCCGCCGGCACTTCGCCACGCAGCCCATAACGGACCACGCGACTCCGCGCGCTGAAACCACATCTCCACAACCGATCCTCCCGAGCGGCCGCTGCAGGACAAGTCCGGTAGCAGGCACGGTACGGTATGAGGGAGGGCGGCTCGGCGGGATCAGGCTACCTGTGGAGGGGTTCATGGAATGGATTGACTGGGTGTCATCTTTGTATGGGGGAGAAGGTAGTGTGAGGATAGATGGGTGCCATACCGTGGACACCAAGGAGATGCGCGTGCGGCGTTGTAGAGATAGTGTCGGCGTCGTAATAGTTGACCTGGAAATCGCGCTCAAGTCAGCATTTTAATAGGCTCAGCAAATGAAGAGATATTTGTCTTGTGTGGTTTCGATCAGAAATTGTTTTTTGGTATGGTATGTAATAGCAACATGATGGTTCAGAAGCAGAACTGAAATGATACAATCATCACAGGATAGGGCGGAGATGCGTGCACACAGGTGCTTACCTTTGTACGATCATGATGGTTGTGCATGTCGTGCTCATCCGCGCCAAAGAGCAAAGAGTCGGAGCGAGCATCGGCATGCGTGCCGGATACAACTTGGCCTAGCGTCGAGGCGTGCGATGGAGCTCTGCCTGCATCTGGTCAGCTTGCTGAGAGGAAGATTGTATACGGATAGATGCGAATGTTGAGCGCGCTTGCACAGAAATCAGATGGTGATGCATGTTTAGTTCATGGCTCATGAAGTGTCACCAGAACGGAATAGTGATGGATATCATCAGAGAGCGCAAACTCGGTATGGTAGGGAACGTACCATGTTGTTCCATTGACTCGGGATCTTAGGTTTGAGACTGGCCCTCCCGAAGTCTGACGGGGTTATCATGCCGTAAATTTCCGTGGTCTTCCACGTTGTTTGACTTCGCAGTAAGCGCTGTCCGGTGCCATCGATGATTCCGGGTCTGTCCCAAGACCAAGTGTGTAACAATCTCGGTTATGCGCCGTGCCTGTGGGCTGGTGTTCTTCCCAATGAACAGGCAGCCTTGTCTCGAGATCAAACAGCAAGCACGCTACCTCGGTGGCCATGCTGCGTGGTGTCTCCGTGGACAGCAGCGCCTCTCATAGGCACTCCAAATATCTCGCTGTCCGTGGCAGCGAGGGCAGCCACCAAGGCATTGGAGGGTGGTCGGTGGTACATGCACGTGGAGCGTAGAATGAATTCTGAAGTTGACGATGAAAATTGGCCGCGGAGGTGTAGAAGTCCTCCCCGCGTGACGCAACCGATCGCGACACGCAACGCACTAGCCGAGCAGCTCATAGAACTTCTACTATCAATTACACATAGAGTATCTAGTCTAACAGCATAAGAGTTAGTGCATATAAAAGCTCTTATCTCGCTCTATCTACTAAACCACTCCTTATGTCTCTAAGTGTCGTAGTTAGCGCCGTATACGCGTTCGGAGCGGAACCGCGCGCTCGAGCTCCGCAGGCTCTATTAGTGGCTCTAATTGCGGCACGCGGAGTTTAACAATTAATAACCTACTCTGTAGCTAGCGTAGCTTCTTCGCTAACGCCTAGAGCTATTGCTGGAGCTAGCGGCTCGCTTACTAAGCATCGCGAGCCTACTCCTTAAGCCTAGCCTAAGCCTAAGCCTACTACTTGCGGACGGTAGCCTGTTTAGCGCGCTGTGCTTTCGCTAACTCTACCGTCTGCCTCTTCGCGTAAGCCTGTACCTTCTTAGCCTCGCTCTTAACCTCCTTATTAACCGCCTAAGCCTACTTCGCGTACTCTTTCTCGGTAAGGAGGTCCTTCGTAGCCTAGATCTTTATTAGGCTAAAGAACGTTGCCCCTTAGCTATCTTGAGCTCTAAGCTCTTCGAAGAGGTACTTACTACGCTTGCGGCGCTTCTGCTCGTTAGTAATAGCTAATACGTAGCTAGCGTTCTCGTGCTTAAGGATAGCGTTCTACGTAGTAATAGCGATAAGGGTGTCGGTTAGCTTCTGTACCTTGTAGTCGTCCTGCTTAGTAATAGCCTCCTTTATAAGGTACTTAATCTTCCGCTACTTACTAGCGCTAAGCGTAGAGCTCCTACTCGACGTTAGCCGGCTATACTCCTCCGCCTAGGCTATAGGCTTACTAAACATCGATAGGATTACTTGCGGATTAAGTAGGTATAAGCTAGTCTTCTTCTATACTAAGTTAATGTTGCTCTCGGTAAAAGCCTTAAGCTACGTACGCTAGAAGAGGCGGAAGAAGTCTCGTTTAGTTATACTATAGAGACCTTAGCTAGCGTAGATAAAGGCGTCGAGTTCTTAGCTATAGTAGATACCGAGTAGAGCGAAGAGGCCGATATTAAGAGGCTAGAGCCTATAAGTTAAGTAAGGTAGATACACTATAACTAGTATACGGTACTCGTTACACTAGTTAAGGAACCTTATATTAACGTAGCTACCGTAGCCATTAATAAATAGTAGCCTCTAGTCTCTTCCGTTCCGTGCCTTACTCTTACTCTCGCGGTCGAAGACCTTAGTAAGCTACTCGAATCCAAGCTAATCGTTCGTCTAGCCTTATAGTAGGGAGGCGAAGAAGGCTAGCTAGCTAGTAGCGTCGAGATCTTGAGTCTACGAGTCTTAGATATCGCTAGTTACTGCCTTGTAGATAAGGGCTAGTACTAGAGCGGTACTATTAGTACAAATCGTTACGATAGTCGTAATCTACTCGCGGTTGCCGTCCTGTACGTTGCCTAGTATCCTCTTACTCTTATAAGCCTACCTTAAGAAGATCCGCTTAGCCTTCGAGAGTATGCCGATTAGGAAGCCTTTCTCGTCTATATTGTAGACGTTATAGGGCTTAACCTAGTACTAGGCTATCTTAGCCTTAATTAGCTTAAACTAGAGCCTATACTTATACTCTAAGTCGACTCTCTTACGTACTAAGTCTAAGCTAACGAGGTATCGGCTTATAAGCGTCTAGCTCTAGCGTTTAGTAAAACGGCCGTACTAGCTCTTTCTAGGCTACTAGTAGACGATATCGTAGACGAAATTCCTTAGTATTACGGGCGTTAGAGGGAGGCCTCGTTCGGAAAGCTAGTTAATATATGCTACGAGAGTGCGCTCTTACTAGTTCGATAGTAGACTCTAGTTTTTGGCCTTTTCTTTGTATAAGATAGTACCTCTATAGCAGCGCCTCTATAACGTATGCCTGTTAACGCTATGTTTCCTAGCTACTTTAGCGATGTTTACATTATTAGACTTCATTACCTCGTCGACTGCTAGGTCAATTAGAGCTATGGTTAGAGTGCTATAGCATAATGAACATGAGATGAATGTCGTGAAGTTGGTGCGTCACGTGATCGGTTGCGTCACGCGGGGAGGACTTCTATTGGGCGCCTAAGGCGGCACTCGCAATTCTGGTACGGTACCTGTATGTAAGGTAGGAGGAAGATTGCTCACATTCCTCGACTTCAACAGCGTCGACAACATGGACCGATAACAGAAGACAATCGACTTCACTGGTAAGTACAGGCCTTATGGATATCGATACTCATCAGATGATTACACAAACCTTTACAATCTGTCAATCCCCTGAAGCCCGTGAGACGGCTATTGACGACTCACAAAGAAGAGCAATATATGACCTTACCATACTTTAGCAATCCACACATACCACAATCTTCAGCCTGCCGACACTGATCTACGGTATCTAGCCCGTTTCCACCCTGCCCAGCATGGCGTCCTCCGCGCCGGCGACCGTCAGCGAGCCCTTCCCCATCTTCACACTCGCCAACCGCTACCTCATCTACGACATCGCCACCGTCTCACACATCCGCGCCGCCCACAACATTCCCGGCGTGCTCATCGGTCTACTCCCTCAAGCTCCACAGCAGAACATCTTTTCCGGTCTGCCACTCGAACTGATACCCGAGGAAGCACGTCTACTCTGCGAGAAGGGCGTCGCTTACATTGTCGATGATGTCCGCGCTCACAAGCAGGGATTTCTGGACCGCGAGATGAGCGAGGAGGAGCGGAGAACGTTCCGCAAGGGACTAAGAAGGCAGGGAGTGGCGGCTGCGAGGCAGGTGCGGGAGAAGGCTGATGGGCGGAAGCTGGCAGCTATGCAGAGGAGCATAGCGAGTGGAGGTGACGTGGGAGACTGGAACGATTTGCCGGAGGAGATGCTGAGACCTGCTTCGAGGGCGGGGTCAAAGAAGAAGAAGGGAAGGCCCGATGTAGAGCTGGGTGACAGTCGGCCAGCGACTCCAGTTGGCGGCGCCGACGTGAGCACCTCTTCGTCAGCGCAGAACGGACATACTGCGGCACCGGTGAATATATCAGCGGCTGATGCAGAAGACGAGGATGACTCGCTCTTCGGCTCGCCCATGGATTCCTTTCCCGCCAAGCCTCTCCCGGACCGCTCACGCGCCGCCTCCGGCGCAAGTCACACGACTCGTCCCGACCCGCCACCCTACGGCATCACACCCACGACCTCCTACCCGCCTCTCAAGACCCCACTCCCACCGCCCCCACGCTCCCGACCCTCGACACCCAACCAGTCCCGCCCAGCCACACCCAGCAACTCGCCACCACCCACCAACAACTCCACACTCGCCATCCCCGCACCTCCCCCCTTCCCGGTAGTCCCTGCTTCCTACCCACTGTACGCTCACCTGCACGCCCACGATTACTTTCTGCTCCCCGGCCTGCGCTTCGGATGTCAGTACACCGCTTACCCGGGCGACCCGCTACGGTTTCACTCGCACTTCTTGTGCAAAGGGCTGGGTTGGGAGGAGGAGTTTGACTTGCTAGATCTGGTCGCCGGCGGGAGGATGGGGACAGGTGTGAAGAAGGGGTGGTTGTTGGGTGGCGAGGAGGAGGGCGCAGCAGTCGGAAGGAGCGGCAGGGGGAGAGAAGCGGCAGAGAACGATGGGGAGTCAGGGAGTGCAGGCACGGGCGACGGGGTGAGAGTGTTCTGTGTGGAGTGGGGAGGGATGTAAAGTCTATCTATTTGTATCGACTATACTCTCCAATGCCGCACGCCTTGACGATGGCTGCTACGCGCATGCTGCAGCCATCTCGGTCTCGATCAGGTCGGCTGTTCTTACAAGCTGTACATGTTATACAAAGTCTCCACTGGAGCCGCTTCTCCCACCATCACTCCCTACCACTCAGCAGCGCCTCTTGCTAGACGCGAACCTGCGCTGCCTCCAGTGACTCACTGATACAAGCCCATTCCGGTCGGGGCAGGTCGGGGCACGGCTCATTCCTTCGACGGTGATCTCGCTGGTCCATATACTCTCTAGTCCCGCGCTGACTCACTCGCTTCGTTCTCTCCAGGCTAGGCTGGGGTGGGATGCATAGCATCACCGGGCGTTTGCCGGTGTATCCAAGCAGTCCTGCTCGTAACGATGTCAATGGCGGGCGCCTGGTGAGACCCGATTGCCGCCTGCTAAGGGGGCTCTCATAGCCGGGTGAGGTTCGACTGATCCACGCGGTCGGGACCCTTCCACCACCCGACTACCCCGTTCCAGCGCCAGCCTCACGAGGCCGTTCAGCCGCCTCGTCCTGCTCACTCCCATGCACGTCCACATCCACTTCCGTCTCCGCTTTCCTCTCGTCCACACCCACAACTTCATCGACTTCCTCCCCAGACCCCTGACTCTCGCCCCTGGTCTCCCGCGCGCGCCACTGAGCAAAATTTTACGTCGCAGGCGCCTCCTTCTCGGTCTCATGCGCCTCGGCCTTCGCCTCCTGACCCTCCACGAGCGGCTCCTCAGCTGGCGAAGGCTCCTCCAGCACCACGTCCTCTTCGCCAGCAAAGCGATCCCCGCCCGAGATCAGCGAGCCGTCCTGCTCCCCTCCATCGTTCCGCAGCGTCACCCCAGCCTCGCCGTTCACCTCAGCACCCTCCTCCCCCTCGCGCCCCAAACCCGCCGCACCTCCCTCACCCGCTTTCCCACCCTCCACGTCCTCGTTCTCAGCAGCCGCCGACTGCGCCGCCTGCTCCAGCGCGAGCTTGATCCCCTTCTCCCGCCCAGCCGCCTTCTTCCGCCGCTCCACTTCACTGAAGCTGAACTTCCCGAGCACCGTCTCGATCCGCTCCTCCACCATCTCCTTGACATGGAACGCCATGCCCCTCGTACTGAAGATTCCCGCGAACCGATAGCTCAGCCACAGGTACGCCACGATCCCCTTGTGCAGACGCTCCAAGGCGCGCAGGTACTCCCGCCCGTCCCCGACCTCCGCCTCCAGCGTCTCGAGCGGGAGCTCCTTGATCTCCACTAACGACCCGCCATTCTGGTCCGCGATACACCGCGCGTACGCCGGCATCAGCGTGCGCCACATGTCGTCGCCCGTGCTCGCGGGCGCGGAGCACAGGACGTTCCGGTCGGAGACCGTCAGGTTGCGGACGGGCTCGATGAGATCCGCGATCCAGATCTGGTCCTTCAGGCCACACAAGTGGAAGCGGGAGTGCATCTGGCTCAGCTCGTGCAGGCGCGTGAGGATGTAGGAGAAAGGCGTGCCCGGTGGGAAGTACGAGGCGAAGCGCTCGAGGATCGCGGCCGGAGGATACAGCCCCGCGGTGCGGATGGGTTCCGCGTCCGCGGACATGGCGGCGGCGATGACGGGGAAGTCGAAGTTCTCGAGCGTAGTGACGAGGCCGACGCTCTCCTTCTCCGCTGCCTTCGCGGCCGCCTTGTTGGCGCTGGCGACTTCACCGGCGGCGAGGTGTTGGGTCGCGGTGGAGGTGGCGGTATTGAATGCTGCGGTGCGGTAGCGGCCCGCGCGGCCCGCGATCTGCTTGATGTCCGCGATGCCGAGCGTCCTGATGGAGGTGCCGTCAAACTTGGACGAGGCCTCGAAGATGATGCGCTTAATGGCCAGGTTGAGGCCCATACCCACGGCGTCCGAGGCGACGAGATAGTCGTACTCGTTGTCCGGGTCGTTGAACAGTCGTGCCTGTTGCGCGCGAGTTTCGGGTGGTAGGGAGCCATACACCGTCGCCACCTTGCGTCCAGTCTGGCGCTCGATCTGCTTGCGTAGCGCGTGGATGCCCATGATGGAGAAACTGACGATGCAGTCCCCCTTACGCAGCTGCCTCAGATCACCACTCAGGCTCTTCGGGGCCAGCTGTAGCGGGGACAAGCGCTCATACTTGTGGATCTCCAGCTTGTCCCCCACACTGGCGCACAGCTCCCGGATGAGCGGCACCGTGCGCTCCTCGCCGCACAGGTGCACCTCTCGCGCCATGACGCCCATGAGCGCGGCAGTCCAGGCCCAGCCGCGGTCTGGGCTGCTGATCATCTGTATTTCGTCGATGACGGCCACGTCGAGCAGCCTGTTCAGCGGCATCATCTCGACCGTGCAGGACATCAGGTCGGTTGGACCGATGGCAGTGGCGGCGACGGGTATGCGCCGCTCATCGCCCGTGACGAGGGCGCAGGAGCGGCCCTGCGCGTTCATGCGCGAGTATACCTCGTGCGCGAGTAGACGAAGCGGGCCGGCGTAGCAGCCGGACTTGGCGGCCTCGAGCCGTTTCAGGGCTTGATAGGTCTTACCGGAGTTGGTCGGGCCGACGTGGAGGTGAACGGTACGGTGAAGGGCGCGGGTGGCGGGGAACCATTCGGCGGGGTAGCGGAGGTCGGCGAGAGCCTGCTGGTTGCTGATGTCGCCAGCGGTGAAGCGCGCGCTGGCGACCTGGCCGTAGAAGGCGTACTTGATGCGCTCTTGCAGCCCGCGCACGCCTCTTAACCGGTACACGTCGGCGAGGTCGCTGCGGAGTTCCTTGGCGCCTGCATTGTCTTTGGAGGGACTCGTCCACGGTGCCGGGACGGCCGTGGGGCCGCGGAGGACGTTCCGTTTGAAGCTGCTCCACAGCCGGTCGAAGGGGTGCCCTCCGCCTGCGCCCTCAGCCTCATCCTGTTGTAGCGTTGCTACGAAGGGCGCATCGCGGAGTTCCGCTTGTATGACGTCGAGCTGCTTCGGTAGGACATCGTCGAAGGGCTCTTTCCCGGAGTGCGAGGAGCCTCTCTGCTTCCCCTTCTCCAGCTGGACGCGAAAGAAGCTGCGAGGGAAGGCGTCCGGGGTGGCCGGTGCGTCTGCCTTCTTACTCCTATCCGTGAATCTGATCAGGGGGGCAGCATCGTGGGGCTGGATGCGTTCGGTGGCGGCGGTGGAGCGGAGACGGCGGGCCTGCAGCGCTCTCTGCTGCGTGCGGAAGGCGCAGTAGACGCAGCGGCCGCTCTGACGTTGCGCGGGGTTCATCGCCGGACGCGGAGACGGGGCGGAGGATGAGATCAATTGCTGCCTTCATCGGTGACAGGGACACTTTTGCGGCGACGACGGACATGCGCCGTTACCGCCGGGAGGGTTTAGGTCCGCCCCGCCCCGCCCCGCAGTGACCCAGATCTGGGACGCTTTCGACCTCCCCAGGCGGCGTGTTGTGGACTCGCGATCGCTCTGGTATCCCCATCGACCTGACATATGTAGGCGCCGAGCGATGACCTGCATTACTTCGCAGTGACCGAAGCCGATCCGCATTCGTGGCCACTACCAACACCCGCTCCGCCACCTTACCGAACCTCGACCAGCCCGCCCACGATGGTGTCGATCATAGAGGCACAGCGAGAAGGTGCGCAATATGTGTCAATGGCGAGACACCCGCTGACGGCGGCACAGTCATACTCAGCACCCTCCGCCACATCACACGAGACGATGTTCGTCACCCACCTTCAACACCGCCCGCCCCACCCCACTGACGGCACGCGCAGTGGAAAGTCCTCGTCGTCGACCCCGACTCGAAGAAGTTGATCGACAATGTCATCGAGCAAGACGAGATCCTGAATCTCAACATCACCAGTACGCGCCGTCTCCACCCACCCCCCCATCAGGCCACGCTTCGCCTGACTTACTCCAGACATTGAGCAGATCATCGGCCGCCGGCCGACGAACAAGGATGTCGATGCCATCTACTTCCTCTCCTCCCAGCCATGGATTGTCGACTGCCTCATGG
>JAWDJV010009917.1:0-13865 GCA_033119285.1 Teratosphaeriaceae sp. CCFEE 6253
AGGACAGCATCAAGCGGTGATTCACCTACACCACATCAGCGCCCATGGCGGCACACCCACCTCGAACCAGTACCCACGTCAGCATACTGCTTCAGCCCAAACCCCCTCTGCTTCACCCCCTCGGACCACCCAAAGTTCGGCAGGCTCGGCGCGACGACATGGAACGCGACGCCGTTGCTGCTATGCTTCAGCGAAGCCAGCAGCTTCACCACCTCGACATAACTCCCCGGCCAGCCGTGGCAGAAGAGCAGGGGGATGGCATCCGGGGCGTCGGACGTCTGGTGCAGGTAGTGGATGTCGAGGGCCGGGAAGCCGTCGACGGTGATGGGGGTGTGGAAGTTGGGCAGGGCGTTGAGTCTGGCCTCGTGCGAGCGCCAGTCATAGCTCGTCTCCCAGTACTTGGCCAGGCGGCGGACCTCGGCCAGCGGGGCGCCGTAGGCGTGGGAGGCGCCCTCGAGCTGTCTTCCATGTCAGGGGATTGTTCGGTCGGGGGGGTTAATACGGGTAAAGAGGCGGACCTCATCAGGTAGTGTGACCTGCGACAGTTTCTGTTTCAGGGTCGCGATCTTCTCGTCCGGAATGGCGATGGTGTAGGATGCCATCCTGGGGCTCTGATCTCAGCATCAGCTACCGAGTCGTGACGGATGTCTTGGCATATGATGAGTGGGCGAACATTCTCATCTCAGCAAGTAGTGCTGTGATGCCACCCATCGGCCCGCAACCCGGCCAAGAGCTGGATTGTGTACTTTCGATCGTCATTTGATTGATGGACTTACCTACTTGATTAGACTAGGGCGCACCCGGATGATGATCAATCTCCTATGGAACAGCTAATTGGCAGACGGGGAACGGATGGTGGTCGCTCAGGCGGCGTTCAAGCACAGCGTATCCACGTTGGTATGGTTCGTGAGCGGCGTAGGTGAAGTTCAAGTTCCCCTCCCGTCCGTCCGTGTACCCCGGCACCACGATACACGTATGTACGGAGCTAGGTATGTGCAGTAGCCGCACTGCTTCAATCGCCTCCGTCTTACACACCACCAACAATATGCCACTAGCACCGCAATACCTACATGTACCTATTGCGGCTCGACTGCCAGGCTGTCCGGCCTTGACGACAACAACGACACCACCGCGATACAGCCGCCAAGAATAGAGCCAAACTCTCCTTCAGACCCGGACCTCGGCCTCGACGATCCCTCCAGAATAAACACCACACTTGCGGACTCCACCCCACCGCTCGCCGAGGTGGTGGGAGAAGTCAGACGCCGGGCCACCGAGCATTGGGTCATCGCCATGCCCTCCTTCTGGGGTAGCGTGAGCCCCCCCCTGACGCCGACCCACGACATCTCCGGCATGACCGCACGCGTTCCTGAAGATCTAGTGTAGGGTGGGCGACCCTATTTGGAGTCCTGGTGTCCCCCGGGAAGGCATCCCGATAACGATCACCTCAAGTATCCAACGTTCTTTTTCAACTTGATCACGATGAAGTCCTCCGTTCTTCTTTCCGCCTTAACCGGCGCCTTCCTCCAGGCTACCACTGCTGCCCCAACCCCCACCCAGACTGATGCGGATGTCGTCGAGCGTGGGTTGGTGGGGAACCTGCTGGGCGCGGTCGGGAGCGCCATCTCTGGACTGAACAAGCTCGGCCCATCAGGCACAGGGACCGCAGGGTACAGCTCGGCGCTGTCCCTCCTCAAGACCGTCACACCCACGGCCACTCCGACGTCGCCTCAGCAAGCCCTCGCAGCGCTGTCCACCATCTACCAGGCGAGTCCAACGCCCAACAACCTCTACGCGGCTCTCGGCGAAGTCGTCGCAGCCGGCCTGACAACGCACAACGTCAACGACGCCTTCTCCGCCCTCGAAGGCGGCCTCACGGGCCAAAACAGCGAGACGAACGTCAACCCCAAGAATCCCTCCCCGGCAGTCTACCCGAAAGCGAGCCCGAGCGACGCACCCTACGACCTCACCGAAACCCAACTGCGCCAGGCCCTCTACATCCCCCCCACCTTCCGCTACGGCAAGGCCGGCGCGCCGCCGCCCGTCCTCCTCGTCCCCGGCACAGGCGCCACGGGCTACACCACCTTCCGCGGCAACTACATCCCGCTCCTGACCGGCAGCAGCATCGGGGACCCCGTCTGGCTCAACATCCCGGGCTACCTCCTCAACGACGCGCAGGCGAACGCGGAGTACGTCGCGTACGCCATCAACTACCTCTACGGCATCTCGAACAAACGCGCCCTCGCCGTCTTCGCCTGGTCGCAGGGCAACCTCGACACGCAGTGGGCGCTCAAGTACTGGCCCAGCACGCGCGGGAAAGTCGCGGACCACGTCGCCTTCTCCCCGGACTACCACGGCACGGTCCTCGCGGACTTCCTCGCGCTGGGCGAGCCGCTGCCGCCGAGCGTGCTGCAGCAGAAGTACGATTCCAACTTCATCACCACGCTGCGGAGGAATGGCGGGGACTCGGCTTATGTGCCCACCACGACGGTGTACTCGGCCTTCTTCGACGAGATCGTCGAGCCGCAGCAAGGGACGGGGGCGTCGGCGTTCCTGCTCGACGCGCGGGGGGTCGGGGGGTCGAATAACGAGGTCCAGGGTGTATGCCCCGGGCAACCGGCAGGGAGTTTCTACACGCACGAGGGCACGCTGTACAACGCCCTCGGCTTCGCTCTGGCGGTCGACGCGCTGAGCCATGCGGGACCCGGGAGGGCGTCGAGGCTGGACCTGGCGAAGGTCTGCGCCGCTTACCTGACGCCCGGGCTGGATCTCGCGGACTTCCTGCTGACGGAGGACTCGATCCTGATCGCCGGGTTGGCGATCCTGGCGTACCCGGGCAAAGTTGTCGCGGAGCCTGCGATCAAGGGTAAGTCACCCCCCCCCCCCCCCACAAGTGTTGAAGGCGAGGCAGTAGGATGTTGACTGTGCGGCAGGCTACGCTTCCGCATGAGTATGTCGCAGATCGGGGAATCATGTTTCGGACCTACGTACAGTGGAAGTACATATGACGGCTATAAGGACGGGATGGGCAGGGCATTTCCGTGGAGTCTTTGCTCGTCTTGCGACCCTGCTCCGCATTCGAGGGTAGCGCAGGGCCAGCACCGCCTACCTTGTCACGGCCATCCTTTCCCGCTCGCGCCTTCGTTGCGTAGGATCTTACAGTGTATACCAAGTCTACCATCGAACGCTCCGGCTGCCAGGTGACCCCGTCTCCCCTGCAGCTGCGCTCCATATCACCTGCCACCCCTTCCATTCCCAACCCGACTACGTCCACACCCTCACCGACCCGTCCGCCCCGGCACTGACACACCACGCCTCACTCCCATGCCACTCCACCGCCAAAACCCCCAATTCCTTGACCACCCGATGGCCCCGCAGCACCCGCAGCGGCACAATCGCCGCATTCACCATCCCGTCCCCCAGCACTTTCCCATGCAGCACATGCAGCGTCCCGTCATCCGACGCATCGGCGAACAACGGCAAACCCCCCGGATGGAACGCCACGTCCCGGATCGCCTTGTCATGGTGCCGGATGACCTTATACGGCGTCGCGCCCAACTCGAGATCGTGCCACAGCAGCCGGCGGTCATAACTCCCGACCAGCAAGTTCTCCCCTCCCGGATGCAGCGCGAGGGACGAGATCCAGCGCGCGCCGGGCTTGAGCTCCTTCTCCAGCTTCTGCGCCGCGAGGTCGTAGATGCGGATCTTGATCCGCGTGGCGACGAAGAAGAGGGGCTTGGAGGGGTGGAAGCAGGTCGTCTGCGCGAGGCCCTTGAGGCGCAGCCGCGGGTGCTGCGTCTGGTGCTTGGAGAGGGTGTGGATGGCGATGGCGGTCGTGGGGTTCGTGGCCGAGGGGGCGACGGTGGAGAGGTAGTCGCCGCGGCGGTGCCAGGCGAGGGTCTTGGGCGGGGTGCGGAGGGTGAGGGCGAGGAGGCAGCCGTGCTCTTGCAGGGCGGCGGAGGGGCGCGTCCAAGTCGCGAGGGTGGGTTTGGTGTGGCCGTCGGCGGTCTTGGAGGGGTTCGTGGCTGCGTAGCCGAAGCCGGCGTCCAGGATCTCGCGGCTCTTGGTCTCGGTCTCGGGGGTGCAGAGCTCGCCTTGCGGGAGCAGGAAGTACACCGTCGCGCCACAGCACGCCGCCAACACACACGCATCCACCCCGGCTACTGCAGGACGCCAGGAGACAACGTTGACTGCCTCCTCTCTCGACAGCCTGATCTTCCATAGCTGCCGCCCGGTCAAGAGCTCCCACACCCTCACCGTGCCATCGTCGCCTCCACTCGCGATCCACTTCCCGCTCGGGTCCAGGGAGATGCTTCGCACTTTCCCTTCATGGCCTCTACATATCACGCTGTTCGCGGTCGGGAACGGCTTCAGCTCCGCCGGATCCGGCAGCTTCGGCAGCAGGGACTCCGGGTCGATATTCAGCTTGCTCCGCCGCACACGCGGCGCAAGGTACAGGTCGAGGCAGCGCTCGAACTTCTCCTTCACGAACTGCTCGTAGCCGGGCACTTTGCGCAGCGCGGCGTGATCGCTGGCGAGGAAGTCCTTGTCGCGGTCCTCTTCGTCTTGTTCCTCCCACTCCTTCCGCTCCTGCTCATCAGGGAGGTACTCGGGAGGCGGGTGATAAGACTCCTCGTAGCCTGGTGGTGGCAACTTGGGCGCAGGGATGTTCATCACGTGGTCCGGTCGTTCCTGCTCGGTGGCCCAGACGTCGTAGGTGGCGAAGTCCTCCTCTGCCTCTCGCTCCTCGCGCTCCTCTTCGGTCGGCGCAGGCTTGAAAGGCTTAATCCGGCCCTCCTTGATCGCCTTGACCATCTTCATCACCCGCTTGTGCTCATGCGCGGACGGCACGAAGCGCCGCTTCGGCTCCGGCGCAGCAGTCAGCGGCATTACTTCCTCCCGATCCTTCCCAGTGAACCACTCCACCATGTCGGGGTATGGGTCATACCCCTCGCCCGCCACATCGCCCCTGGTGATCTTCCTCAGAGTCTCCAACTGCTCCGCGCTCAGGTTGAGCGGCTTGCCCGTCGCAGGATCCGTGAGTCCGGTCCAGCCTTCGGGGAGGTCGATGCTGTCGAGCAGGCTGTCCAGCGCTTCACCCTTTGCGGGACGCGAGATGCGGCGGCCGTTAATGTCGTAGCCGATATGGGGGTAAGCGTCATAGTAGGAGAGCGGGATGTTGCCGATGGTATTGGCGGGGATGAGAGCGTCGGAATCGTCGGAGTCGTAGACTGGGTCAATCTCGCCGTAGACGTAGCGTGGGTTGCCGTTGGCGTCAGTGGTGACAGTGTAGTTCGGCACATCGTCGTCCAGGGGCTCGACAGGCGTGGTCGCCGTGAGTGCGGCGACGTCCTTGGCCGTGTCGCTGCCCATGAATGTCTGCACGGGCGTACTATTGCTGGTCTTCAGTGCGTCAAACTCATGCCGTACAGCTTCTTCATCCTCGGATGACGGGACCTCATCGCTGGGGATATCCTCATCGTCCTCCTCTCCCTCGTCCTCGTCGCCATCGTCCAATTCCAGGCTCTCGTCGTCCGTCAGATCTCCCTCGCTGTCTCCCGAAAAGTCGCCATTGAGCAAGCCAATCTCCAGTTGGTCTTCCCCGCCATTCGATTCAGCCTCCACTTGCGGCACCTCGACTACCTTCCGCTTCTGTCCTGCTCGTTGTGCCATACCGTATGGATCGATTCGGTGTCGGTGTATGCCCTGAGAAACTCCTGCACAGCCTAAACTTTTCGCTTCTCGGAGATCTGATCCCTGCCGGAGACCGCTGATAAGATCTTCGGGCTTGGCTTTCCGTTCAGCTCGGCATCCAATCACACGGTGTGCAAAGCCGAGTGGAAGCACGGCCCGATCCGTTGTACCGGAGACCCCCCGGTCACTCCCTGTGGACAGCGAGCCCATAGGGCTGAGCTCCCCCACATCGCACCTCCAACCCTGCGCCGTCCAACCGGGGCAGGCACGCCGTGCCGTGCGATCCACGCTCAGCCGCAAGCCCGCATCGAGTGGAAGCGAGCGAAAGCGCTCCAGGCATTCGGTCGAGGTCGCTGCTGGTGGTGGATCTTATAAGATCTCCGACCTCCTCATCAAATCACGGTGATGATTGTCATGCCGAAATCCACCTTGATGGCTGCCAGATGATAAGAGGCGCTATCACGAGCATCAACCGCTGGAAGCCAACCGGCCCACCGCCGTCAATCGCTCTCCACCGTGTCTGAAGGAATACCGCTCTATGGCCTGAGGTGTCTCTGATCCACCACGCCCAGCATGCCCGGCCTCTCCGCGCCCCCCTCAGCCTCCACCGCGCCCTCGGACCCCGCGAGCATGATCAAACGCCGCGCAGCCTGCGACGAATGTCGCGCGAAGAAATTGAAATGCACGGGCGAAACACCCGCCTGCGCGCGCTGCGCCCGAGAGAACATCGCGTGCGTCTACAGCGTGCAGAAGCGGATGGGGCGGCCGAAGAAACGGGTGTGCACCGAGGGTGCGCGCGAGGCACCGGGAGCAGCAGACTTGGAGGGGCTCGGTGAAGGGGACGCGGGGACTGCTGCGGAGGTCGACTGGACGAGGTCATTGGGGGAGCAATTGGGGTTGGATCTGAGCGCGGACGGTGGGGACGGGGCGGGAGGGGTGGAGGGGTTGAATGGGATGCCCGGCGTGGGAATGATGCCAGAGTGGTTCCAGACGGCGGACTGGGCGGTGCCCGCCGAGCACAGCCTGCCGGGCCTGACGCCGGATTCGGCCTCCAACAGCCCGCCGACGATCAACCTCCCGCTGGACCTGTTCTCGACCGGGACAAGTGCGCGACTCGCAGCGCTGCCACTCATTGCGCCCGCGCCGCCACCACCTCTGCCATCTCACCGCCACCACAGCCACCATCACCACACGGGCAGCACGCAGCTCCTCCTCTCACCAAACCCGCACTCCCCCGGCGCCAACCTCACCATGCCCCTCCCCTCCCCACCCTGCGCCTGCCTCAGTACCCTCTACCTCACCCTCTCCACCCTCCAGACGCTCCCCCCCGACTTCCCCTTCCCAGCCTCCCTGCACCCCCTCCGCGCCGCCCTGCACACCGCCTCCGAAGTCCTGGCGTGCGCTCATTGCCCCACGCAATTCCTCTCCGCGGTCCAAAACACCCACCTCGCCGGCACGCTCCTCGTCTCCATCGCGGAGCGCTTCGGGAAGGTGCTTTCCGCCATCGACCGCGAAGCCGAGCGAGTCGAGTTCGAAGGAACCGCCAAGCGCTTCCGCCTCGCGGACCTGAACACCAGCACCGCGCACCTGCACGCCGGCGGCCTGGGCTGTGCGGGCGCCTTCAACATCGACCTCTCTGGCTCCGAGTGGCGGCGTCTCGCGAAAAAGGTCGTCCGCGCCGAGGTCCACGGGCCGAGTGATGGGAACGTGTGCTGCGCGTACCTCCTCGGCGTCATCGGGCAGATGGAGCGGCGGCAGGACGGGTGGCTGGACTGCGATACGCGGGTGGGGGCGGATCTGGATATCCCGAGGGATCGGGAGGGTGCGCCGATGGGTGGGAGTGCGATCCCGCGGGAGGAGCACCTGTGTATCAAGATGTGCGCGTATGCGAGGCAGTTGGTGGGGGCGTTTGATTGGTCGTGAGGTCGTCGGGGTCGTTACGTAATGTTTAAATGATCCGTGTCTCTGGAAACAGCGTTTTCCAGTTGGCGTGCCGCTGGCGAAGGTGGGCACCGGGTGGGCGGCCGCCTTGGTCGTACAGCTTGGACGTTAATGGCCATCACAGTCGTCGACGCGATATGGTCTGCGGACAGATAGTCCAGATGCCGGAATGTGCAAAACCTTGATGCTGCGCGCTTCGGATCGCGGGTGCCTGGCGTTCAAGTCTTCCGCAGCTTACTCAACGCCGCCATCACTCCTTCACTCAGGTCCTCCTCCGCCGCCGGCTTTCGCTTCCGCGGTACCTCCTGCTCCCGCGGCCTCTCCACCACCTTCTTCGACGTCATGGCAGGCCCCGCCAGTGCGTCCGGGTCTCTGAGGTACGCACTACTCTCGCCAAAGGCATCGCGCATCGGGATCTCCTCACCCGGTTGGGAGGTAGGACGGCGATCGGGGTCCGCCTCGGTAGGTCGAGCCGGCGCAGGTCCACTCGCCGCACTGACTTCCACCCCTGTAGAGCCTGGGCGGGACGACTCCTCGTCATCTCGCGTGGCATCTCGGCTCAGCGCCGGCTGGCTCGCGAGCGCCATGAAGTCCTGACTGACCTGCGTGGACAGCATGCCTCGTTTCCCCGCGCGCCTGAGTCTGAAAGGCTCCCTCACGACCTTACACCACGTCGCCACCTTCTTCTCGCCCCACCCGGCGATCCCGGCCACGTCCTCGTACCGCGCGTTCACCGCTGTGCGTATCGTTCCGAACTGACTCACCAGACTCCCCGCATCGGTCTTGTTAATCGCCCTTGGGGTAGTGATGAAATCCACCATGCGGTCGGCATAGGAAGTCGACTGATGGGATTTGATGCTTGTAGGCGCGGCGTTCTCATAAGTCTTGAAGAGCTCGAGGTACCGGCCCCCTTCGGCCGCGGACCAGCAGAGGATGATGGTCACGTTGTTGATGAGCGACGTCTTTGACAACTCCTTGAGTGACTCCTCGTGATTCTGTATATCGACCATCGTCAAGATGATCCGGAGATTGTACTTGCCCTGGAGGTTTTTGATCCGGGTGTAGATGTATTCCGGGTGCAGCCGGTGGTACTTCAGGGACAGGAAAAGGGCGCATGTGGTGAGGCCCAGGACGTAGTCGGCGGGGATGTCGCCGTACTCCCAGGGCATCGATTTGATGGCGGCGAGGATCGGGTTGCCTTTCTGGCGGGGCGAGACGATGATGCTGGCGGGTCCGGTGCGCTTCGCCAGCGCCTGAGGCTTCGGTTGGACTACGCCTGAAGTCTTGGGAGCAGTAGCAGGCCCGCGGTCCAAGGATGGCGCCGATCTGGGTCCCGAGGAGCCATTGGGGCGGGGGGCGGGCGCGGTGGTGGCTGTCCTGGGGATGCCGATGGAGGTGAAGTCGTCTACGATGTCGTCGGCCATCTTGATATCCGATAGTCCACTGGTCACATCTTTCCTGCACGCCTTATCGAGGCATGAGTCGTCAGTCGCGTGTTGTGTCCAGAGGACGTGCAGATGCGGAGCCGTAAGGTACAGTGCTGCAGGCACACACGGGAGCGAGCCGGCGGCCCCTCCCGTCCGCCTTGAGACTCCACTTTCCAGTCCAGGCTGCAGTCACTGTTGGAAGCCCGCAACATGTGGTTGGGAGAACAATGGATCGTCTAGCCGTTAGACCTAGAGTACTAGAACGGACAGTGGGAGTCACACCGCGTGCGAGTAAGCTCAGATCAAGGCCGGGTGATGAACCATCATCTCGGCTGTCAGGCCGCCGCAATGACATTAGCGAATTATGTACACTGCTCTACACACGACCGGGAGATGCCAGTGGCCCGTCGTCCGCGGCGCGTTGGCTTCCAATGCAACACTGCATCTACCCAGGTCTGTAGCTCAAGCGAGCAAGCGGAACTCCTCTCTTTCCAGCCAGCGAGGGAGACTGAGCTCGCGCGCGTGCCGTAGCGAGTGACGGACTGAATCCGCTGAACCGTTCTTGGGTAACACCGAGATGGCAGGTGGGGGCGGAACCATAACGCGCGACTGACTCTGAAGTCTCCTCGCATCGTGCCCGCACAGCGAGCGAGCAAGCGAGAGCAGAATCACACCATGCCGTTGCTCTCGCCTCATCCTCTCCTCCGCGTGCGTCGGATGGGGGACCCCGCGGCTCGCGACCGAGTGACTGGGCCCTCCTACGCGACCAGTACGCTCCCTTTCCTCACCCCGCCGCCTCCACCGACTGCCCCTGCCACACTAGTGGCGCCCCCCACCCCGGCGGGTCCAGCACCGGTCTTCTGCCGCTTCCCAGCACTGCCGCGCAACCCACTCGAGTCCCCGCCTGTGCTATAGCCGTCGTCGTCTACGAAGCCTTCGTGGTAGCCCGTGTAGCTCGCTTCGTCGTACCTCCGCTTCTTGCCCGCGCGCTCGGGTCGCACAACCCCGTTCGGCGAAACCGGAGATGCAGCATTGCGGAGCGCAGTGGCTTGTGCGGGTGTCGTCGCGCCTTTCCCGAGCGCTGCGGGAAAGACGCCGTTCGGTTTCGTGGCCGGGAGCGCGGGAGTCGTGCCCGCCTCGTCCAATCCCAGGACATGGCGCCAGTGCTCGTGCTCTTTCTTCGGGAAGCCTTCCCTCCCCAACCCCTGAAACGCGGCAGGGAGTAGAGCGAGCATGTCCAGCGCATCGCCCTTCTCACCTAGTAACCCCGCGACCTCGCTCCCGCGCTGCGCATCCCACCACGTCCTCCCACTCCCAGCGTCAAGCTCCCACGCCGGATCCACGAGTCCAGCCAGCGCGCCATTGCCCGCTTGCGCTTTCGCCCGGCCCTCGAGTCCGAGCGCTTTGGCCTTGCCTTCGTAGGATTTGCGGAGCTTGTTGATCTTATTCCCCGCGTCGTCGCGGCGGGCGACGGAGGCTTGCAGACCCTGCAGGCTGTAAAGATCGATGAGGTCTTGTGCCGGGCGCGGTCGCGGGGTTGCAAGGGCTGTTGGGAAGGGAGAAGGGTTTAGCACACTACCGCTACGGGACACCAGGGTGAGCGTAGGGTGCACTTACGTTTGGTGCGCAGGCTGTAGAGGCGGGGAGGGGGTGGAGGGAGCATGTTCGTGGGCGGAGGGGGGTGCCGATCGTGGTTGGTCGGGGCGCGCTGTGCATCGTCGGACTTGGCCGGCGGGGCGCTGGTCGTACTCATATCGTCCTCGCCTTCACCAGCATCCTGCCGCGCATCCGCCATCTCCGCGTCACCGTCACCATCAATGGCCTGTGTCTCCTCATCCACGTGCGCAGGCGTGTGTTGCCCGCTTTCCCCACCGTCACTGCCAGCTCCTCGCACCGCACCGAAGACACCGCTCGTACTCGGTGGCGTCGGGAACGGTACAGAGCCGCTATTGTGCTGCTGCTGAAGTGTCGATGTTTGCGAAAGGCCCTGCCATGAAGGAGACATGTGCACGCTCGGGGGTGGCGTCTGCGGTTGGTGTGAGACAAAGGGCTTTGTGTCGGGCGAGGGCGGCGAATACGAGCGGCGCTGGCGCTTCGGAGACCGCTCGCCGTCCGTGGACATTGGGTTGTCGATGTCTCGGATGGTGGTTTTTGTGGAGAACTGTGTTGAGTGGTAGGGATGTTGTGGTAATGATACTGCTTCCACGTGAAGCCTCACTTTCCCAATCCGCGATTCACAACCTGTTCCGCATCCGGCTGTGAATGTCGTCTCTGGGATTCGGAGTGCGTCAGGTCGGCGGAGGCGTGTCGAGGGTGCAGGCAGTGTTGATCGATTGTCGACGGTGGATGATCAAGAGACGAAGTGTGGAGCGGCTGGGCGGATCATAGGGCGGCGGGCGGCATGCATTTCGGGATCTACGGGAGGGGCCGTGGCCTCGCCTGCGCTTGCTTCACTCACTGCATGTACACCGTCGCCTCATGAATTCGACACGATCCACATCACAATGGCTAGTCTGGTGAGTCAGATCAAGGTAGGCATTGTACTGCCTCTATGGGACTCTAAGGTCGTGAGTGTTTCTTGCGCCACCCTTCCATGGACGTCTGGCTACCTAGGTACTGTGGCGACATTCCACTTGATCACCAGCAACCCGCATGTGCCAGCGGCGCTCTCATTCGTCGCGCTTCACCAGCATGACTGGACCGGTATACACGTGCCGAGCACGAGCGACGTAGTATATGAGCGCGATCAGCAGGATGATCACAAACATCACCGAGGACCTGAAACGACGGGCAGCCATGTCAGCGGAGTGTCTCACAACCCGGATGGCAATCCATCACTTCCTTACCAATTGAACCCGGCTCTGCATTCTGCCATCAGTATTCATCGTATCGGAACGCGTGCAAGATTGACTTACGCAGTGACATGCTTCGCCAGCGGCCAGGTAGCGAAGAACAAGACCGGCAGGACGAAAGCGAGAGCGCAGAGATTGACCGCGAGGCCATATCTCCCCAGAGACCATTTGCGCGGCGGCAGCGGCGCGCCCGTCAGCCGGCGCCATACCAAGCAGCTGATCGTGACCACGTAGGAGAACAGGAGCGACACGACGCCCAGCGAGCTGATCTGGAGGGCCGAGTCAGCAAGTCTCTCGGTCTCGATGATAGATATCCAGGGGTGCTGCGGACCGCGTTGAGCGCTACGTATGAGCCAATGTTGATCAGCGAAAGCAGCGTGCTGATGACCACCGAGACAAAGACGGCGCGGATCGGGATGTTCCAGCCGGGCGAGACGTGCGACAGCCAGCCGGAGAACGGGACGCCTCGGTCGCGTGCAAAGGACCAAAGTTGACGCGACGCGGTGGCGACTTCGCTGATGCAGGCCGACGTGAGCATGATCATGATGATCAGAGTCATGATGGTCGCGCCCGCATTGCTCTGCGTGGCGTTGTAGAAGATCTGGATGAACGGCTCGTAGGTGGGGCTCGCCAGGACGTCGTCGATGTTGCCGATGCAGAAGACGAGGGTCGTGCCCATGATGAGGGCCATAATTCCATTCGGCACCACGGCCCAGATGAGGGCCCTGGGGATGACGATCCCGGCGTCCTTGACTTCTTCGCCTGCACGCAAGTGTCAATCTGTATTCGGACATCGCCTTCTTCGCCGGGGACGAACTCATATGGACGGCGCAGTCATAACCTAGCATCTGTCAGCTTCGTGTGCGCAGACTGAGAGGCAGTGGGGGCAACGCACCAACCAAAACGCCGATAGGGTTCGCCATGCCAATCAGGGAAGCCAGTCCCAGGTTTGGCCAGCCACCAGTGGTGGTAAACTTGAACAGTGTATCATGGACATTGCCCCGAGGAGCCATGACCTGCAGCCGTCAGTACCGTCCTCAAGGAGACAAGGAACATTGTGACACTCACCCACAACGGGATAATAATGGCAAACAAGCCGGCCACGTGCAGGATCAGCAGAACACCCTCGATCAGCGGTAGGCGGGAAGCAAGAAGGGTGTTGAACAGGCTGACAAAGAGGATCACCGCGATGGTGAGGAGTGTCCCGTGCCAGGACTGGAAGACGTAGGTATCGAGGTTGTTCAGCACGATCAGGCCTTGGAGGACCGAGCCCACCATGAAGCAGATACTGTAGCCGTGTCGTCAGCGCACACCATGGCTGGGAACGGGATATGTCCGAAGCTCATACCCAGCCAGATACACCTGCCACCCCATCATCGTCAGCCAGCCGACCAGATAGCTGAGGCCCTTCTGGATGCGAGGCGGCGCCAGTTCGGAGACCCAGTCTTCGTGACAATGTCAGCGCTCTCTTTGGGCTTCCACCCGCTGATCTGAACCTACGGTACTGTCCGCCAGCAGTTGGATACATTGATGCCATCTCTGCCAGCGAAGCATAGACGAACGTCATCCCAATGATGCCAGCGATGAGGCCCCAGAATATGATGGCCGTGCCGCCTGCCATGGCGGGAAGATCAGCATTCGTCTGCCACCGGAAGGCTCCTCTCCGCAGGTCTCTCACCGTCCTCAAGCGCAAATACAGCAATGACCGGCAGGATTTCCCAAGCTACCAACACGGTCGAGGCGAAACCTACATTCCCACGGGTGGGCAGACTCAGCAAGTGGCTTCGACAAGCGGCCACGGACCCGCGTGCACCGGAACCATACCCAGCATGGTGGGGAAGTTGAAGTTGCGGCGCAGGACCTGCACCCTCCCTAGTATGACCATGTCGTTCTTGTCGGCGGGCGTGCCTCTGTACTTGGCGGGCACGGTGCTGTCCGCGAAGACCTTCTC
>JAWDJV010009918.1:0-13848 GCA_033119285.1 Teratosphaeriaceae sp. CCFEE 6253
ACCCTAACCCTAACCCTAATCCTAACCCCTTTCGAAGATATAGTTTGAATATTAGGATTAGAGAATATAGTAAGATAACTTATTAATATAAGAGGCTAATTATAGATAAGTATTAATACTAAATAAATTATATAAGAAGTTAAGCTAGATAAGAAAAAGGCTCTTAATAATAAGAAAGAAAATCTAAGAAGAGCTAGACTAAGGCTTAGTATACCTAAGGCTAATATAGCCTAGACTAAGCTAGATAGAGTTAGCTAGTAGTAGTATAGGTAGTAAGGTTCCTATATACGGCGCCCTTAAGAATAGTAGAAAGCGGCTTTAATACTATAGGCGTTATAGTATACTAGATCCCTATAAAGATATAGCTACTTACTATTATATATTATAAGCGGTCTAGTATCTATAATTATAAATATATAGTATAGCTATTATTCTTACTATAGAAGGGGCCTATAAGGCTAGTAATAAGGCTATTCAGTATAATAATAGCCTATAGCTCTAGGCCGTACGCCTTATTATACTTACTATAGTATAATTACTAATTATTTTAGTCTTATTAAGCCTATAAAGTAGCTATTAATAAAGCCCTAGATATCTCTACTTATATACGGTTATAGTACTACCGTTACTTTTTTAATTACTAGTAGCTATAGAGTATAGAATACTAGGCTAGGAGCTTATTAAATTACGTATATAGGAGCTTAAAGATATTATTAAAGATAGTCTATAGATAGCTAGTAACGCGGCTAAAGATACTAACTAAAGTAGTCTAATTACTAAGAAAGAAACGCCGTTAAAGTAGTAAGTATAGTACGCGCTTAAATAATAGCTTAATCCGGTACCTATATTAGACGTCCTTAAGAGAAAGGAGCCGCTCTATTTTATAGTAGCTAAGTCTAATATTATACTACTATTCTATATATATAGGGAACTAGATATCTAGTATAAAGATAGATATTAAATAGGGTATAGAAGGCCGTCTTCTTAATTACCTTACGGCTTACTACCGGCGCTAATAGACTATAAACTAGTATAGGTATACTATTATATATACTACTATAACGTCCTCCTTATCTTTATTATTATTATTGTTAGTAAAGCTAGTATCTTCCGGCTCTATAGCGGGCTAGCGCTTTAAATAGTAGATTAAAATATAGACGTAATAATTAGATATAATATTAATACGTTATATAGTAAATATAGCGGGAAAGGGTAAACTAGAAGCGCTAGACTTAATAAGGTAGTTAAGGTACGTATATAAGGCTATATACAAGGTCGCTTATATAGCCCTCTATAGGCGCGGCTTAAACGCTCTAACCCCCGTATCTTCCGCGGAGGCGTAATTTCGTAAGCGATAGTATCGAGAGCGGTAGACAACTCGATTCCTAAAGCCTCTCTTTCGATCTTAGTACGCGACAAATCATGCCGTTATATTCCACTACACAAGCTCTTCTCGAGTCCATCCCTGCGGCTTTCCGAGTGCCCGGCGGTGCAGTCGCCATCGTCAAGGATGGCTTACTCGCCGGCCAACATGTTTGGGGCTTCGCGAACCTCGAGACGCGCGCTCGCATTGAGCCGACCACGATCTTTCCAATCTGCTCAATATCGAAGCAGATGGTGTGCTTGATACTCACCGACCTCACGCACAAGGACCAGGACGGAGTCTTCGAGACCGCATTTACCAAAGCGCTGCACGAGCTTCTGCCGCCAGATGTGATGGCCAACAAAGACCTCACAATCGATCATATCGTGGGAATGCGATCGGGTATCAGGGACTACTGGGCAATGACTGTGCTGTGGGGTGCGACACCAGGTGGTCGCTTCTCAATCTACCAGGATGCCCCGAAAGCGCTGAAGCGACTGGCTGGATTCCATTTCCCACCGGGAACGCAGATGTCGTACTGCAACACCAACTTCATGGTGGTTGGCCTAGCCATCGAGAAGGCAAGCGGGCGGGCTCTTGACGACCTGCTGCACGAGCGACTCTTCAAGCCCGCAGGCATGGCCACCGCAGCACTACGTCCTGACACCGAGCGGATACCGCCTCCCATCGTTGGCTACGAGGGCAGCGAGGACGCCGGATACGTCGCGTACCAGAACCGCATAGAGTGGGCCGGCGATGCCGGCATCCAAGCTTCACTTGAGGACATGATCGCATACGAGAAGTATATTGACAGCGTGGCTCGAGACCCGCAAAGTGCATATAGCAAGAACGCTCAGGAACCTCACTATCTTGATGGCAGCCTGGCGAACTATGGCTACGGTCTTGCACACGGCAAAGTCGAAGACATCAAGCTGGTCGGGCATGGTGGCGCCTTGGCGGGCTTCCGCTTACATCGCTCATATGCCGCGGAGAAGCGGGTGTCGGTCGTGGTCCTGCTCAACAGTGAAGCGGACTCAGAGGCAGTCGCCGGGCATCTCTTGAAGAAAGTTCTCGGGGTCGATAAAGCCGCAGAGGCGCTTCACCAAGTGACAGTCGATTGGACTGGCCACTATTGGGATGAAGAAACGAGTCTTGCCATCACTGTAACTCAAGACAAGCCCGGCGAGATCGCTGTCGAGTGCGCAGGTCATAACGCGAAGCTGAACTTGACCAGCGCTACTACCGCGGTCTCGAAAGGCATCGAAGTCAGCTTTGAGGATGGGAATTTCGCGGTACTTCGAAGGCGAGAAGGTCGGAGGTTCACCGCAGGATCCTTAGCGGCCAGCGCCGGCAAGACAAGCGAACCCTCGTTCGAAGGCTCCTACCACAGCGAAAGTATTGATTCGACCTTCCATTGCATCGGTGCCGGCGACATGATGTACGGCTACTTCGACGGGTACCTTGGGAAGGGGCCTGCACATCTGATGCGGCACGTCGGCAAGGATGTTTGGTCGCTCGCGTGCCATCGAAGCCTTGACGCTCCAGCCCCGGGGACCTGGACGGTTGTGTTCCACCGCGATGGTGGAAAAGTCAGTGGCGCTACCATTGGCTGCTGGCTCGCGAGGAACATCCGCTTCGAGAGGATCGATGGCGCATGATGCTGTTCGGAGGCGGTAGCAGCTCACTACCAGAGTGGCTTAGCCCAAGAACGTCTTGCCCGTAGCCTTGCTGAAACCATTGATTTCTCGTCGCGGATGACAAACTCCCACCCAGCTTCTGCGTTATCGTCCGCTGCTCGGTAGCCGTAGATGTTGGTGAACTTCCAGTCCTTGCCGGCGAAATCACTGCCAGGCTTGGGGTGGAACACCCAGTGAAGCCAACAGAGTGCCAGCGTAGGACTGTAGACTTCGACTTTCTCGATGGCCAGGAGTTCGAGGTGCGTGCCCATGCCCGGGTCGATGTTGCTGCGCATCTCCTGCTCGATCAAGCGTGCTGACTCGGCTTGAGTCTGCGTTCCCATCACCAATCGCGCCCGAGGACAACATTGCGAGACCGCTCACCTCGAAGCGCGAGATTGTGCCGTTCGTGAAGAATGTTACGCCCGGTCGGTAGCGCTTGCCGACCTGATCTGCGATCCCAGCGCATCCGTCCGGCGACGAGCACGCAGGCGACGAGAACAGGGCCGAGTAGTCTGCGATGAAGCTCTTGGCTTGGTCTACCGTGCTGTCTGCCATTGCTGGCAAGGATCACGGGGCACTTTGCTGGAGTCGCTCTTCATATACTGAATGAACTTCGACGCGACGGCAGACGCGTGTGGACACCGCTCAAGTGCGGAGCTCACGGAAGAAGCGAGGTGATGGAACGCCGGAAGAAGTGCGGCTTGGACGACAGCCGCAGGTCGAATGCATTTCAGCTTACATACTCGTTACTATGCTACTAGATGCGACGCCTCACAGCGGCCGCGCCTCAAATTGCCGCTCCGCCCAATGCTTGTAGATCTTCGCGGTCTTGACACGCAAGTGCTTGCCCTTCCAAATGAAGTACCCTGCGAAGCACAAGATGAAAGCTCCGATGGCACCAATGGTGTTGAAGACATTCGGGATGCCAACAGCAGACGCCCAGCGAGGCATGGCGAAGACGAAGATGGTCGAGAAGAGGTTGCGGACGAACGTCAGCGCCGTGAGCGCATCGCCGATGATTTCTGGCGAGGGTCTTGTCAGCGACTATCTCATGAGCGGGAATGACGGCTGTGAGAGGAGACTTACCACCATAAGCGTCAAGCATGTACGTTAGCGCCAGTGTCTGCAATGGTGCGCTTCCGAAGTTGCAGATGCCGTACGCAATTGCGACCTGCACCCAGCTTGCGCCGCCCGCGAGTGCCTACGACACGTCAGCGGATGATTCAGACAGTCTCCGAAAGCTCCACCACATCAATGTACTTACATAACCGAACCACCAGGCACCAGCCAGCTGGAACGGAATGAAGGGCACGAAGACCCAGAAGCGCATCTCGGGCTCATAGATCCCGCCGTTGCGCTTCGCCAGGCGGAGCGCAATGTAATCGGAGATTGGGCCCACAATGATGGTTCCGATGGTGGTACCTATGAAGGGCGCAAGACTCATGAGCCCGATCTGCGAGGCGGTGAAGTTGTACGGCGGGTCGAGCATGTAGGTCGAGAGAGCAGTCGTCATCACTGTTGACCAGGCGAGTAGGACGGCGTAGGTGAGCGAGCAGAACAGCACACCAGGGATGGTGGCCAGGATCAGGAATGGCTGCCAGCTGTGCCGCAGGAAGTGCGACCACGGTCCTGGACTAGTCGTGAGGAGGTTCATGCGCTGCCAGTAGGTCTTCCGTGGGATGGCGTGGTTGACGTGGATGGTACTCAGCTTGCGGGCTCGTGCTGCGGCTTCGGCATCGTATGAAGCACGCTTCTCGCTAGCGGTGAAGTCCTCGGTGCTCGGTGGGAAGGTCACATTTTGGTCGTCCTTCTCATGCAGTCCCTCTCTGGCCGCGGGAGGAAGAGAAACAATGCTGCCTTGGCGGCCTTCGATGGTCTCATGCATATGCCCCGTGAACTTTGTCTCTTCGAAGCCGAAGGTGAACATGATGATCTGGAGGCCTACCGCATCGTCAGCATACGACCCGCAAGAGCAACCCTGAACTCGTGACAATTACCAAAGAATATCGCGCACCACCACCACACTGCGGCACAAGTAATCAGCCACGACATCTTCTGCGACCATCGTCACATTGCAGATCTCACCCCATCGCCATCCCTGATCAACAGTGATGAAACCCGCCGCCACAATGGCTAGATTGCTTCCCACGTTCGCCGTCCAGATGTAGATGCTGTTCATCAACCCCCTCTGATGCACAAAGAAGACATCACTAATCGTCATCTGAACCAGCACCTCCGCCAACGCTCCCAACCAGCACTGCACACTGTTGACCCCCCACCAATCGCCGGCAGTCTGTGTCCTCGCCGCCCAAATGGAGATGGCGAATTGAGCGATAGAGCTGAAGACGTAGACAGGCCGGCTGCCGTACTTGAGCGCGAATGGGATCAGCATGGGTGCGCCGACGGCCAGAGTTGCGCAGCCGATGGCGTAGGTGTTGGTGAGCGTCTCGTTGGAGAAGCCGAGTTCGTCGGCCAAGGGCCCCCAGGTTGGGGACGTGGCATTCACGAAGGCGAAGACCATCATGGCATAGAAGGAGGCAAGAAAGTAATTGATGATCTTCTGATACTTGGGCCAGTCTGCGGGAGGTCAGCGAAGGCCACTCGCCGGGTAGCGCGCGTCGAGGCGCACTGAGCGGGTCATTTGGGTTGTCCGTGGGTCGCGGCTGGAGGATGATCTCCGTCTCTTTCTCGCTGCCGGTCTCGCTGTGCAGCAACGTCTGCAAGCGGACGGTGCCCTTGGGCCAGTCGGGGTCGAAGTAGTCGTCCATCGCAACTTCCTTGGTATCTTGCAAAACTCTGCTGGTAAGGGACAATGAAAACGTAGCCCAGAGTGATCGAGGGAAGATCGAATGAAGGAGATTAACAGAGAAGAGTAACAGAGCACAATCATTGAACTGTCAGGTCCACTTCCACCTACCTCTTTCTGCCAAGAAGATGCTGCAATGCAGATAGCGAAGAGGCCCTGCGCCTGCAGCCCCTCGACGCCCTATCGTCCTCCGCCAGTCGCGTGCGTCGTGTGCCATGCCTCGATCGCCGACCGCACAAGGAATGCTGGAACTTTACGCGGGAATGCGCATGGTGTCTGCCGACACGTCGCGCCGCCGACGTTGATACGCAGAGGTCGCTGATAAGCTGCTGATAGAGGCGGGGATGTACTGCACCTTCCTTTTACGTCAGAGGGTGTTGCGGTGCTGTCTCGCTCGCTATCCAGATCGATCCCTGCTCGGTTTGTTGAGCGTGAAGCGTACACGAGTCGACGAGCGCGCCGTTACAAGGTGTCTGTTGTGATGGCCCATGGTATCGCGTGTCGCGACGGCACTGCACCGCGTATTGACCATGCATCGCAAGGTCTGCCGGCTCGATCCGTATCGGTGGTGGCCTTTTGAAGGGTGTCGCGTGTAAGATTGTATGGTGCAGAGACTGACGGCTCTCAGACGGTCGATGGTGTCCAGATTCGCGCGGCAGAGGGGCGCATCAATAGAAGTCATGTTTGCAACGTCCGTCTAGTGTCTACTTATATACCAGGCTGAGATTCAGACGCCGAGTCCCGCTCTCTCCCGGAGTTCGACTCGGCCGTTTGAACGCCTGCAGGTGGCCAGCAAGCAAGTCAGGGCATCCGCCCCGTCGACGTTACACGTACCTGGACGTCCGCTACATGTATAAACCTCGACCAACGTGCATGGCGTAGCGGGGCTGAAGATGTCCACGGGTCCGGAGTTCAAGTTCGACTACGATCTCTCCCTCGCAGACTTTGCCGTCTCCAAACATGCCTATCTCGCAGCCGATCCGGGTTCCCCTTTCAGCTTGATCGCGACAAGCACGCTAGTGCTGGACAACCGGGTCCCAGCCAATTCACGCATCCTCCTGCTCCAGCGTGGCGCCAGCGACTATCATCCTCACCGATGGGAGCCACCAGGCGGCGCCTGCGATGATTGAGGACAAGAGCATTCTGCATGCTGCCGCACGAGAGCTGTGGGAGGAAGCCGGTCTGGAAGCTACATGTGTCACCGGAGTCGTTGGCGATCCTCACTTCTTCCCTATCGGCAACGGGATGGAGGTATGCCGGTTCACCTTCGCGGTACAAGTCAGCACTGCTGGTGAGACTCCACTAGCTGTGAAGCTGGACCCCAAGGAGCATCAACGCTTCATCTGGGCTACTGAAGATGAGATTAGGGCAAGGAAGGCAGACGGGATGGATTTGGAGTTCACGTCAAGTGATGTCGAGCGCACGTTGCTCCTAGCATTCGACTGGTTCAGGATCCAAGATGGATCCAGATGAGGTACAGCGGGGACAAGGGCTGTCCGGCTCATACATCCCGCAGCCGTCGTCTGCACGGATACTAACAGCAAAGTACCTGGCCGCTGCTTTGCTGGACTGGCCTTCATCGTACCTAGCAAGTGATGGAAGCAGGTAGCAATAATGTCACTTGCGTGCTCGTAATCGCCGCCCATAGCTGAGCAGTGAGCCACGCCTCCAGAGCGGGGCCTGCCAAATGTGCCGTTGCGTCACGGGAAGGGGCACCTAGGTCGATGAGCGCCATAGCAGTCAGTGTATCGGACTCAGTCCCATGAAATATCAAGTGCTGTCCCTTGCCCAACCAAGCAGTAACGAGAGCGGTAGTACGCCCACACGACCCATACTCTGGGAGGACGGAGCAGTTCCGCAGATGCCGGAGTTCGAACATGAAGCAATAGTGACCCTCGTCATGCAATTCAGCGTCATAGCGTGTTTGTTCGTGTCGTACGATCGGCACTGAATTCAAGCACACGTCGCATCCAGTTGTACGCCGTTCATCGTCCATCTTGCATCCAGCAGCAATGGCGACTCAACGGAGAAAAGACAAGGCACCAGCCACGGCCGTCGAGCCCATTGGCGCCGGCAAAGCGGAGAAGCATGGCTACGAGTTCGGCGGACCGTACGCGTCTGATCGCAACGAGGTCGCGTCGCATCGCTGACACCACCCTCGCAGCATCGGCGCATCCCTCATCTCGTTCGGCCTGCCCTTCGTCTGCTACGCCTTCGCCTTCCTCTGCAACGACGTCGCCGGCACGCCCCCGCCGTCGCTGTTGTCGCCCAACAAGCTGTTCACTGCGCCGGTGCTCTCCACCAAATCAGGCTGGCAGCATGGACTGGACACGCTGAAGCGGGAAACGGGTTGGCCCGGCGTCGCGGGACTGCTCAATACTGAGGCGGTAGTCGGCACTCTAGCTTGGTATGGCTGGAGCCTGCTGCTCTACGTCCTGCTGCCGGCGCAAGAAGTGGAAGGCACGGAGCTGGCCACAGGTGGGCGACTGACATACCGCTTCAACTGTGCGCCAATCCCCCCCCTCCTTACCGTGCGTTGCAGGCTAACATACCTCCTAGCCTTCCTCTCCGCCGTCGTGACCCTCGGCCTCTGCGCCGCTGGCACCTTCTTTCTCGGTCCGAACTTCCAGCTCTGGCCATTTATCGTCCGCAACTACACCCAGATCCTGACCGCCAATATCCTCATCTCCTACGCCCTTGCCACCTACACCTACCTCCGCTCCTTCTCCGTCAAGCGCGGCAACACAAACTCCCGCGAACTCGCTGCGGGCGGCCACTCGGGAAACATCATCTACGACTGGTTTATCGGCCGCGAGCTCAACCCACGCATCAGCATCCCATACATCGTGGAGGACCTCGACATCAAAGCCTTCATGGAGCTCCGGCCGGGCATGCTAGGGTGGGTGATTCTGAACCTAGCGTACATGGCCAAGCAGTACAAGTCGTACGGCTACATCACCGACAGCATGCTCATCGTCAACTTCACCCAAGCGCTCTACGTCCTGGACGCGCTGTACATGGAGTCCGCGATCCTCACCACCATGGACATCACACGCGATGGCTTCGGCTTCATGCTTGCATTCGGAGATCTGGCGTGGTTGCCGTTCATCTACAGTCTGCAGGCGCGGTATCTGAGCGTGCATCCCGTCATATTGGGCCCCTGGTATGCGATGGCGATCTTGGGCATGGGTATAGGCGGATATGTCATATTCCGCGGCAGCAACAGCCAGAAGAACGCTTTCCGAACGAACCCGGACAGTCCAGCCGTCGCGCACGAGGAGTACATCCAAACAGCTGCAGGCTCCAAACTGCTCACCTCCGGATGGTGGGGAAAGGCGCGGCACATCAACTACCTCGGCGACTGGCTACTGTCGTGGGCTTACTGCTTACCGACACTGCTCCCTGGGTACAAGATCACGAGCTCCATCCTCCATCCGGGGAGCAGGCTGGTCACGACGGACGGGATGAAAGGGTGGGCTATACCTGTCACGTACTTCTATCTGCTGTACTTCGCTGTACTGCTCGTGCATCGAGAGCGAAGGGATGAGGAGAAGTGTCGGAGGAAGTACGGGAAGGACTGGGATGCGTATTGCAAGAAGGTGCCATACAGGATCATTCCTGGAGTCTACTGAAGGGATGAAGCGCAACCAGGACTTGGAGAGTGAACCGGCTGGGGCCAAGAGAAGATGTACAGATACGGCAGGTGGACCTCGGGACGAGCTCTTGCGCCATACCGACCCCGGCGACTGGATGTGCCGAAGTCGATGTGCTTTCACGAGTACACTTGTATATCTATCAACTGTGACACGACACTGGCTGCCATTGATTCCACGCGATGGACCCGAGATACTGCTGACGTGCCATTACAGCACTAGACCCTCCGTGAAAGCCTGATTCGTCGCCTGTTGCCCGCCCAATTCATACAAAGGACCGGAAGACACTTACACTATCGCAACCCGTTACCACAGATCGACCACAGCGGTCATGGAAAGACCTCAGCCAGCATCAAGTAATGGCATCACGCCCCACCCGTCTCATTACAATGCTCCCTTCCCAGATATCCCCTACTTCACCCCACGCCACGTCCACAACCCCGCCACGCCATCCGACCCGAACGCGAGACACGTCCCGACGCTCTTCACGCCCCTCAAGATCCGCGGCGCGACGCTCAAGAATCGCATCATCGTCGCCCCGATGTGCCAGTACAGCACCGCGGCATCCGGCCCAGACATCGGCGCCCTGACACCCTGGCATATCGCTACCCTGGGCCATTACGCCATCAAGGGTGCCGCGTTGGTCTTCATCGAGGCCTCTGGTGTACAAGCGAATGGCAGGATCTCGCCCAATTGCCCAGGAATCTGGGCGGATAGCCAGGTCGAGGGAGTGAAGGCGGTGGCGGACTTTTGCCACAGTCAGGGCGCTCTATGCGGAATCCAGCTCGCGCATGCGGGGAGGAAAGCGAGTACGTGTCCGCCGTTCGTGAATGCGCGGCACAAGATGCCGTCTATGCGGGCGACAGAGGATGTAGGCGGGTGGCCGGAGGATGTCGTGGGGCCGAGTGGTGGAGAGGAGTTGACGTGGGATGGAACGGGTGCTGGGTATTGGCCGCCGAGGGAGCTGACAGTGAAGGAGATTCGCGATCAGGTGGAGGCTTGGAAGAAGGCGGCGATGAGGAGTGTCAGGGCTGGGGTGGATGTTATTGAGGTGCATGGCGCGGTGAGTACCATCCCATTCCCATCCCAGGCGCAGTCGTCGCCTCGAAGGGAAGGGTTCAGTGAGACACTTGTTGTGAAGCTGATTCTGATGAGCAGCACGGCTACCTGATACACCAATTCTTGTCGCCCGTCAGCAATCGCCGGACTGACCAGTATGGCGGCAGCTTTGAGAACCGAATCCGCTTCGTAGTGGAAATCGTCCGAGCCATCCGCTCCGTCATCCCGGAGTCAATGCCTCTATTCCTCCGACTCAGTGCAACAGAATGGCTTGACGAGACCGACATCGGCAAGCAGTACGGCTTCTGGACGGTCGAGGACACAATCGCTTTGTCTAAGATCGCCTCGGATCTCGACGTCGATCTTCTGGACGTCAGCTCAGGCGGCAACCATCCGAGTCAGCGGATCAACATGTTCGAGTCCAAGGACTACCAGACGCGGATCGCGGCGCGCATCCGACGGGAGCTACGGGAGGCAGGCAAAGGGATGCTGATCGGGGCAGTTGGTCTGATCACCGAAGCGGAGCAGGCAAGCAAGATCGTGGAGGCCGTCGAGGCCGATGCGACTAGTGCCGCGGAATTACAAGGCGATGCTGGTCAGGAGACGAGTATGGGCGAAGAGGCACAAGCCGCGGTGCAGATGACGGAGGCGAAAGCCGGGCAGGAGCCGATGGCTGATGCGATCCTGGTCGCGAGGCAGTTCTTGCGGGAGCCGGAGTGGGTGATGAAGGTGGCCTGGAAGCTGGGCGTGGATGTGGTGTGGCCGATGCAGTTCAACCGGGTGCGCTTTCCGAAGTTGTAGATCAGAGCAGGCAGGTCCAAACGCATACTACACCTAGATCTTCAGAGGACCTCGAGGGTTGGATCTCAATGCATACAATCAGGCCTTCAAGTAGCCTGTCGCAAGCTGCTGTTGACCATGTCCCTGGCACTCTGTACTTTGGCGTTGTGCAGTCCTGATGGCGCCTCTTGATTGAGCATCACAGTCGGCTTCTTCGGCGTGGCGGACCATCTGGCCCTGGCCTTGCACCTCATCCTGCCAAGAGTACTGCCGAGAAGTCGCAGCTGTGCGGAGGTTCGCGGACGAGCATTGGAACCGTTCCCACCACAACCGCCGCGACAGTAAGAGATGAACGCAGTGTCGTACACCACCTCAAGACTGACGCTGATCATGCTTGCCTATGCTTGAGAAGGGGCAACAAGTGTGTTTGGGTGGGGACAAAGTAAATACACTTTTCTCATCATTTGCTGCTTGGATTCGTTCCGCTGCAATAGCACTCGAGTGGGCTCATCAGTGTACATCGGGGTCCGGTCCGTACAGTCTCCACTTGGCTCTAACGATGGCTTCGCAGACCTGCTCGTGTGCGGCGCTTGTGTCGGGCCTGGGTATGTGAGCACACGAAGCACGCTGACGTTGAGCCGCTACTCCGAATGAATGGCGCCACACGTTGACCCCGATAGACCCGCAGTCCTGGGAGCCGGCCAAGGATCCTTGTCTCGCAACTACCAGTAAGGTACCTTCCACTGATGGCGGCTCATACCATGTACGTTTGATACCCTGGAGTACGCCCGGGCGACCTCTTTCAACGGCTTCAGAGCCGTCGGTGTCATGTGAGTACTAGCCAGCAGCGTATGCGGGGAGCCTCGCCAGTGCAACGGGTGAGTCGCGTCTGCCTCCCTCCGTAAGGAGGATCTTGGCGTGAGCAGAGGGAAGGTGGGCAGAGCAAAGCTGGGGCGGTGCAGATAGCCCATCCAATAGGGCAGATCGTTACCGCCGACGGCCGGTGACGGGCAGCTGCACCCGGTACTGCCAGACAACTGGAACCCTACATGTGAGCGTCCAGTGGGGAGAAGTGGCAGACGATGTGGCGGAGGTGCTGTGCAGCAGTGGAATTGGGATTTGGCGCCGGCGGAGCGAGTCATGTTGGCAGGGGACGGACTCCCGCAGATGCCGCTCTTCGCCGTGGGCGTCATACAAGGGCACCTCAGGCGACTGCCTCTCTCGCCATCAGACGCCTCGTGCTGAGAACGTGCATGATCGTATCTTCCCATCCTCACCAACAATCTCCCTCCTCGCCCTCGACATCATCATGGCGACTCTCCTGCAGGGCCCGCAGAACATCACGCGCTCATCCCGCCAGCTGGTAGAGGCGGCGCGCCTCTCGCAGGCACTCGCGCGACGACCCGCCACGCTCCCACGACCCCTCTACGCCTATGCCCGCAGTCGCACCTACGCCACACCCTCACAGCAGGATGGCAAGCCCCCGGGAAAGACTCCCGCTGGTTCCGCCAAGGGCATGGAGCACCTCTACAGCCAGCAGTCGCCCATGTCCTCCGGCCCTCCACCGCCGCCCGGGAAGAAGCCGGAGGACGGCTCGCCGCTGCCCGGCTACAGCAAGCTCACTGAGCAGGAGGAAAAGCAGCTGAACGACATCTTCGCGCTGGTGAAGAAGGGCATGCCCGCCTCCATGGCCGACGACATCGACCGCGCGCTAGTCCGCGTGAAGAAGGAGGGGATGCCGCAGGAGCTGCGCGACACCATGAAGGAGTGCGTTGACGAAGGCATGTCGCCGGCCCGCGCCGCCAAGCTGTGGCGACTCACGACGCAGATGGCGCGGCATACGGCGGAGCAGACGATGAGCGAAAAGGCGCAGGAGAGCGGAAGCGAGGCGCCGAAACAGCAATCCGCCTCTGATCCGGGCCCGGGCACAGCGGGGAAGGGCAAGGACGGGAAGAAGAAGCCGGACTCCACCAACCCTTTCAGCGGCGCAACCGAGATCAAATTCGACCTCTCCAACTTCTTACTCTCCGCCTTCGTCGCCTACCTCCTCTACCGCCTCGTCATGCCTACCGAGAACTCCCGCGAGATCACATGGCAGGAGTTCCGCAACACCTTCCTCGACAAGGGTCTCGTCGAGAAGCTGGTAGTCATCAACGCCAATCGCGTGCGGGTGTACTTGCAGCGGGAGAGCGTGGCGACAATGTATCCCGACTCCCCGGCTTCACAGCAAGGCTTCTACTACTACTTCTCCATCGGCTCCGTCGAGGCTTTCGAGCGGAGGGTGGAAGAGGCGCAGAACTCTCTCTCGATCCCATCCAGCGAACGCATCCCCATCTCCTACCACGACGAGACCAGCTGGCTGAACACCCTGTACGCCTTCGGGCCGACTCTGATCTTCATTGGCGCCATCTATTTCTTCTCCCGCCGCGCAGCCTCGGGTGGAGGCGGCGGCAGCGGCGGAATCTTCGGCATGGGCAAGTCCCGCGCCAAGAAGTTCAACCACGAGAC
>JAWDJV010009919.1:0-13829 GCA_033119285.1 Teratosphaeriaceae sp. CCFEE 6253
GCATTGGCCCGAGCGATGACGGCAGTCGATATTCGGTTCTCGGCAACACATTTTGGCGGGTCGTCTCTCGACGCTTCAGCCACATTATTATTGTCAAGCCGCTGCCATTAGAGCGGGTGGATGCCATGACATGGACGTGTGATTGCTAATCGGGCGCGCCACCGTCTCTGCTTCGCGATGATGCGATCGGTCAAGTACAAGTAGGTGCACGCTGCCATCTGAATCAACCATTCCCTTCATCAACACTCTTCCACTGTGCCATTGCCCACCTCTACCGCATACCCTCCCTTCCAAAGTTCAGAACAGAAAGACCCGCGGCGATGGGCTCCGTACCAGAGCCGTCCCGGCTGTACAAGCCCCTGAAGCTGGGCTCGAAGGAGCTCTCCAGCCGCCTGGCCATGGCGCCGCTGACCCGCTTCCGCGCCGACGACGAGCACGTCCAGCTGCCCTTCGTCGCGGACTACTACGGCCAGCGCGCCTGCGTCCCCGGCACCTTCCTCATCACGGAGGCGACCTTCATCTCGCCGCAGGCCGGCGGGTACCCCAATGCGCCCGGGATCTACAGCGAGGCCCAGATCGCCGCGTGGAAGAAGGTGGTCGCGCGCGTGCACGAGGCGGGCGGGATCATTTTCCTGCAGCTGTGGGCGCTGGGCCGCGCGGCCAACCCGGACGTGAAGAAGGCGGAGGGCACGGGGGACCTGGTCTCGGCGAGCGACGTCCCCATGTCGGACGACAGTCCCGCGCCGCGGGCCCTGACCGAGGAGGAGATCCAGCAGTACATCCGGGACTACGCCACGGCGGCCACGAACGCCGTGCAGGGCGCGGGCTTCGACGGCGTGGAGATCCACGCCGCCAACGGTTACCTGATCGACCAGTTCACGCAGTACAACAGCAACACGCGCACCGACGCCTGGGGCGGCAGCGTGGAGAAGCGCGCGCGCTTCGGAGTCGCGGCGACGAAGGCCGTGGTGGACGCGGTCGGCGCGGACAAGACGGGCATCCGGCTGAGCCCCTGGTCGACATTCCAGGGCATGAAGATGGCGGACCCCATCCCGCAGTTCTCGCACCTCCTGCGCGAGCTGAAGCCGCTGTCGCTGGCCTACGTGCACCTGGTCGAGAGCCGGATCTCCGGCAGCGCGGACGCGGAGACGACGGGCAAGATCGACCCCTTCATCGACATCTGGACGGGGACCTCGCCGATCCTGATCGCGGGCGGGTTCAAGCCGGACAGTGCGCGCCGGGCGGTGGAGGAGGAGTATAAGGATAAAGATATCGTGATTGTGTTTGGGCGGTATTTCATCAGTACGCCGGATCTGGTGTACAGGCTGGAGAGGGGGATCGAGTTCACGCCGTATGACCGGGACACGTTCTATGTGCCGAAGAGCGAGAGGGGGTATGTGGATTATCCGTTCTCGGACGAGTTCAAGAGGGAGAAGGGGGTGAAGAAGTGAGCGTGGGTGTGGCGATTGTGCATGATACTGGTTGATGGACCTAGAGCTAGACTTATTGCATGCAGAAAGGGTGGCCCTCGAGTGCCTGGTGTCGAAGATCAAGTAGCGTTGTAACGAGAACGAGATACCATACAGCGGCCACCTCCTCCTCCGCATCGCCCCTGATGGTACAGCCGCCTCCAAATAGGATGCGCACCGCGACAATAACCCCCTGAGCTGCTCCCTCGTCGCTCGACAACACTTGTTGGCGTGCCCCCCCCGGCTAGCACCAGCGTATCGGCGGTCCTTCTCGAGTCGAGTGGTGCGTATGGCCATCAGCCCGCGGCTCGGTTGCCGGCCACTCGAGTCGAGGCCTTTCCGTCCAAGCCCCCTGGCTGCGGGCCCGCGGCCGCCTTGTCGCCGCTGCCGCTGCGCTCACACTTCTTGCTCGCCACAGGCCTGGAACACTGCGTCAGCGATCATCACCCTCAGCTCAACCAGAGATCCAACGCAGCTTACCCATAATGCTGCAACTTCACACCCTTCTTATCACGTCTGCCGCCCGCAATGTGCTCCTCGTGCACATGCTTGCGGAGTTCCTGAAGGCTGCCGAACGCCGTGTACTTGGTAGGCGACGGCCCTTCGGTGACAAGACAGTAGACACAGAGGCGCTCGCAGGTGCAGATGGCGAGGTCTCCCGACTCGGGCCACAGGTGCAGGCCCCCTTTGCACTGGTCCTGTGTCTCGGCCATCGCTCGAGTGGCGTGGAGGGTGCAGGATGTGGGTCGTAAGGGAGGAGAGGGCCTCGGAAACGTGTAAGGCTGAGTGTGTAACTGAGGCTACGTGCCTGTGTGCTTGCGTGATGCACCTGCTGCCTCACGAGGCCGAGCGATGTGAATAAACAGTGTCTTGGCAGTCACATGCCACCAATTCTCCATGCGTCTGTCGTGGAAGTGTGCCTTACCTCACAAGATCGTGAGGCGGCAGTCGTGGAACCTTAGCCAATCATCAAGACACTAGATCACATACGTATCGTGTCATGTCCCAGCAGGACCCGCATCCCCAAGAGCGACCTTCTCCAATGCCCCAGCGAGCGTATCGGGTTGTCCATCCCCCCCGCCATCCAGAGACTCACGCAGATGCGACGGGCCCAGCGGCGAGCCGTCGGTGCTCCTGCGCACCTCGCTCTCCACCCGCTCCTTGATCCGCTCGTCCAACATCCCCACGATCTTCTCGCTCGCCTGGTCCAGCAGCCGCGCCATCGTATTCTCGTCCATCGTCTTGCCCTGCGAGCGCTCACCCAGCGCGCGCGCGGTGAGCTTCAGCTCCTTCTCGAGCTCGCGCAGCGCCTCGGCAGCGCTGTTGTCGCTGGGAGGGGTATTGGCGAGCTTCTTACGGTACACGCGCAGGGTGCGGACTACCGATTCCGTGGAGGCGGTGAGACTGCCGAAGCCATTCGCGTTGGTCGTCGGTGTTGGTGCGGCGAACGCCTTCAGCACATTCTCGCTACTCTTCGAGCGTAGCGTCATGCCGAGCGAGGGCCGGCTCTTGTGGCCCCGGGTCACCGTGTTCCGCGGACTAGGCGGGGACGGCGACCTCTGCCGCAAGCTGCTTCGTCGAGACGACCGCACTGAGCTCTCTGCAATGCTCGAGTGGAGCGCGGGTTCGAGTCTTGGCGCCTGCGCCACAGACATGCGCGAGGGCTTCTTGCGGAGGCGTTGAGGCGACGACGGGTGCGTTGGTGTTTGGGCTGCGCTCGGGGAGGAAGCGCTACCCTCCTCGATCGAGCTCTCTCGTCGTAAGCGAGCCAGCTCGGCGTATGACATGATCTTCCGCAGTGGCGGTCCCACAACCACGGACGCCTTTGGTGTTGACGACGAGTCAGTCATGTCGCTTTCCTCTTGTTGCTGCTGATTGGTAGTGCCCAACGGACACATGTCCCAGAAGAAGATGGTTGCATCGGCCGCCACGGTCGCTAGGCGTGCAGCACTTGGGCCCTCGTCCTTGTCGTCTCTCGCAAGCAGCGCGATACCCGTGACCCCTTCGGTATGGCCCCAGTCGCGGGCCAGAAGTGTACCATACTCAGAGTACAGCCGGACGGACTTGTCGCTGCTCGAAATGCCGGCGATGACAGGGTTACCCTTGAGACCCGGCACGAACAGGATCTTAGACATGACAGCAGCTTCACCCCCCTCCGAGTCCGAGCATTTGAAGGTGACGCTGGCTTGACCGGACTTGATGCTGTACTTCGTGATCGAGCGGTCGGTTGAAGCTACGAGGATGGTGCCCGGGTCGCCACCAACACACATGGATGTGGGAGCCGATTTGAGCGTGATGGTCCGCAGGATAACGTACGCCACGGAAGCCGGTTTGTCCACGTCTCGCAACCAAGCCTCGCGGACCACGACAGAGCGGTCTGCGGAGCAAGAGAGCAAGTACTGGCCGTCCTCGGTGACAAGCAGGCTGGTGACTGCACCGGCGTGCTCGTCCATGGTCTGCAACAGCTCCAGCTTCTCATCGCGCCAAGCGAAGAATTGGAGTGTGCGGTCGCGACTTGCAGTAACTAGCAGTCGCTGACCCGATCGCTGGAACACACGGATATCTGCGATCTCTGACGAGTGGGCGCGAAGCTGAGTGGTGACGGAACCAGACTCGAGGTTGACGACACTAAGGACTCCGAGCTTGTCTCCTGTGGCGACCAAAATGCTGCTCGGCAGAGGCACCGCAACCGTGAGGCCGTTCGTCATGCCGTATAACTCATCCGACGCGGGAAATGAGACGTTGCATTGGGTGACCAGCTGACCCTCCTCATCCCAGCTTTGAAGCGCGCCGTTGATGGAATACGTGAGGATACACGCGCTCGAGCACTCGGCGGGTACCAGGGCGGTGACTCCAGCCATGGCATCCGCTGGGCCGGTCAACCGCACATCCCTTGATTCACCTCCATCGCCAATGGCGCGTGACACGCTCACGCCACCTTTCGAGTCGAGGCGCACCTTTAGGTCGTCGACGAAGGCGGCAACGACAGGAGCATTCGTAATTGTGTCCAGAAATCTGTATGGGGAGATGGTCTTCCTCCTCATGAACTTGCTTGACGTTGCCCTTCCGCTCTTGAGTACGGTCATGTCGAACGTATGGGTGGCGTCGTCTGCACCGAAGACGTGCAATGCGCCTGCGCCATCGAGTGCCGCAGTATAGATCCGGAAGTCTACTGTGGTGATGTGATTCAAGGTTTGCGGCTCGCTCGTGTCTTCTAGACTGCATATCTGGCCAGTCTCGGCGCAGACCAAGGCTTCCGTATCTGAGATTGGCACCGCGCAGACGAAGTTGCAGTCAAGCACATCACCAAGCAAAGTGTTCTTCCCGGCGAGCACCTTATGCCTTGGCCCAAGAATACTATTGCCATAGTCCGAGCTTTTGCTGTCCGCTTTCATGCGAGGCGTCACTGGACTAAGCAAAGGTTCGGCTCGTCGAGGCTCGCTGCCAGCCTCCTCATTTGGCCGCCAGATCTTGACAAAGCGCAAGCCGACCGTGACGATGGACGTTCCCATCCAATGCATGCTGCTGACCAGAGTCGTGCATTTGTTGCTGGCATGCAAGGTTGTAGCGCCTGTTCGATCATCGATCTGCCAGACGTACAGAAAGCCATCATTGACCGTACCAAGCGAAGCGAGATACTTTGAGTCCGGACTGAACCGCAACGCGTGAACGCCGAACGTGTGCTCCGAGATGACCGACACTGGCACGTCCGCAGAGTCTTCGGCGATGGAGAAGATCAAGATGCGAGGCTTGTACCCGGTCTCGCCGACC
Organism: Teratosphaeriaceae sp. CCFEE 6253; assembly: GCA_033119285.1. NCBI lineage: Eukaryota > Fungi > Ascomycota > Dothideomycetes > Mycosphaerellales > Teratosphaeriaceae > Teratosphaeriaceae sp. CCFEE 6253. Next base: position 5,241 of record JAWDJV010009919.1, read on the forward strand.
GCAAGCCATTTGCCATTGGCGCTGAGCGCGACCGATGTCACCGCCTTCACGCGGTCCTTTGCAGTAGAAGTTCGTCCCGTTGGCGAGTCGTTCCAATCGCGGGTAGAACTCAATGGTGAGCCACCGATACTGTGCTCCTTCACGTGGCCGAAAGCTCGACTGCGCGGTTCTCCTGGCGTGGGTGTACCGACCGACTGACCGTTGCTCTCTCTTCCGACATTTGGTCTCGCCCTGAAGAACCGCTGTCTCACCCGCAGTTCGTCATCGACGGAGCAGAGCACGGCAGCTGCGCCGGCAGCATAGGCAAATGCTCTCGTTGAAGGTGTGCAATCGAAGCCGTTCGCCGAGGAGGTCGTAGTGCCTATGACGTTCTTCAGTCGCAGTCCAGGCTCTTCATTTCGCGGAAGTTTCGTTGGTGATCGGAGCGCCGACGATCTGAAGTACGGCGAATTGGATGGTGTCAAGCGGAGGGCTGCATATTGATTCATCCTGTGTCCAACAGCTGCATCCGCCGTCTTCTATGCCAGTGTTCGCGCGGTAGGTGCCAGGCGAACATGGATGTCATCTCCCACCCGCGCGCAGCATAGCAGGTGCTGTGATCCACAGGAATGCACGAGGCGAAGCTTGTTGCCGGCGCGGCCTTCGGTATGTGCCACCAAGATGCCTTGTGTGCGCTCTACGGTCGCACTCTCCTGACGAGGCCCCTCCTCGCTCCGGCGCAATGCCTCTTGCGACGCGTGAGTGAGGGCCCGCGACTGGACCGGATCTGCGCCATTGGACCAGTCCTTGGAATATTAGGTTCTCGGCCCGTTCGGGACGGAGGCTCAGGTCCCACCCACAACGCCGCGAGGCAACACCCACCCACCCAACCACAACATCGAAAGAAGCGAAGCCACCGAATGCGCCATCGTCGTCGCTAGCAGGCTGGCGGACTGGCAAATACTCGCAGCGTCGAGCTTAGTGAGCCACGCCGACCACCTGTTGAGCCGCTCAGTGGTCACGCCAACAAATAATCTGGCGTACGTCCAGCGACCCGCCGGGCCGAACGAGCACAGGTGCTACCGGACTCCGATGCACCTCACATGACGAGGGTTCACCGTGCAGCCATCCTGCCGCCGCAGAGCGACAGTGCGCAATGGAGAAGATCTCCGTCCAGCCCATGTGACCGGACGAAGGGGACGGAACTCATGCCAAGACGCTCCCCACTATGCCCCGCCACGCCCGCTCATGGCCGATCACACCGCGAGCGCCGCACCAAGCCGCCAGGACGCACGCGATGCCAGGCTGGCCCAAACGGTGTGCCATGGCGCTGCTGTGTACTCTATGAGGCTGTTCCTTCGGACGGATGTGATGTGAGCTGGATGGGAGAGGAGCAAGCGGCGCGTCCAGACTGCAGGAGCTCTTTAACCGGCCGTCCGGCGTCGTGACAGCAACACCTCGGGCGTCTCTTGCGTTCGCTCCCTTCGCGCCGCTAGTCCAGCTGCCGACTTAATAGCTCGTGGAGCTTCCGCATATTCGCGAGGCTCCATTTGGTCATCTCTTAGCCGCGTCATTGTCCCTCTCCTCTCTTCACCGCAGTCTTACCCTCCTCCCCAGCTTCACAAAGCTGCAGCATTCCCGAACCTCCCCCATAGCCCAAGACCAGCTCACGAGATGTCTGAGGGCGAAGTAGCACCGCCGAAGCCGGCTGTGCCAGAGGCACACGAGGTCGACACTTACCATGTCCCAAAGGCATTCCTGGAGTCAGTCGCGAAGCTGATCCGCGAGCCTGGAGACACGAGCGCTGACTGAGGCACAGCAAACACCCGAGCAAGCCTCATTTGGACTCGCTCGACCACTACAAGGAGATGTACAAGGAGTCCATCTCGGAGCCCGACAAGTTCTGGGCCAAGCAGGCACGAGAGCTCATAACATGGGAGCGCGACTTCCAGACCGTGCACTCGGGCACCCTAGCAGGCGGCGACAATGCCTGGTTTGTGGAGGGCAAGCTCAATGCCTCTTACAACTGCGTAGATCGGCACGCGATCAAGAATCCGGACAAGGCTGCCATCATCTACGAGGACGATGAAATCAACCAGGGCCGAACGATCACATACGGAGAGCTTATGCGTGAAGTCTCGAAGCTCGCTTGGGTGCTCAAGGATATGGGAGTGCAGAAAGGTGACACTGTTGCGCTGTACATGCCGATGATACCCGAGGCCGTCGTGGCCTTCTTGGCTTGCTCAAGGATCGGTGCGGTCCACTCGGTCGTCTTCGCCGGATTCTCTGCCGACTCGCTTCGCGACCGTATCGTGGACGCGAAGTCGAAGGTCTGCATTACGACTGACGAAGGCAAGCGTGGTGGCAAGCTCATCGGGACGAAGAAGATTGTCGACGAGGCGCTCAAGCAGTGCCCAGGCATTACCGGCTGCTTAGTCTACAAGCGCACCGGCGCCGAGGTGCCCTGGACTAAAGACCGCGACCTCTGGTGGACCGAGGAGACGGAGAAGTGGCCAGCGTACTTCCCGCCGGAGCCCATGAGCTCCGAGGACCCGCTCTTCCTGCTGTACACGTCTGGCTCTACCGGGAAGCCGAAGGGTGTCATGCACACGACTGCGGGCTACTTGCTAGGCGCTGCATTGAGCGGCAAATACGTCTTTGACATCCACGACAACGACATCTTCTTCTGTGGTGGAGATGTCGGCTGGATCACCGGCCACACCTACGTGGTCTACGCTCCTCTCATGCTCGGTAGCACCACCGTGGTCTTCGAAGGGACTCCTGCGTACCCGAACTTCAGCAGATACTGGGATGTTTGCGAACGGCACAAGGTTACGCAATTCTACGTGGCGCCCACAGCGCTGCGACTGCTCAAGCGCGCTGGCGATCACCACATCAAGCACCAGATGGAGAGTCTGCGAGTCCTGGGATCCGTGGGCGAGCCAATCGCTGCTGAGGTGTGGAAGTGGTACTTTGAGATTGTCGGCAAGGAGGAGGCGCACATTGTAGATGTAAGTGACTGCCACTGGTCAAACTTGGGAGCGATTCGCTGACGTTCACGGCAGACATACTGGCAGACAGAAACCGGCTCCCACGTCATCACACCACTTGCCGGTGTCACACCCACGAAACCCGGATCCGCCTCTCTTCCGTTCTTCGGTATCGAGCCTGCAATCATCGACCCCGTATCTGGCGAAGAGCTGCACGGCAACGATGTGGAGGGCGTGCTGGCGTTCAAGCAGGCTTGGCCGTCGATGGCCCGAACGGTGTGGGGTGCGCACAAGAGATACATGGACACATACCTGAACGTGTACAAGGGCTACTACTTCACGGGTGACGGTGCCGCGAGGGATCACGAGGGTTACTACTGGATCCGTGGCCGTGTGGACGACGTCGTCAACGTGTCCGGGCACAGACTGTCGACGGCCGAGATCGAGGCAGCGCTGATCGAGCACCACGCGGTCGGCGAGGCAGCCGTCGTCGGCATCAACGACGAACTGACTGGCCAGGCCGTGAACGCGTTCGTGAGCATTAAGGACGGCAACGAGATCAACGACGCGCTGCGCAAGGACCTCATCCTGCAAGTGCGGAAGAGCATCGGGCCCTTCGCCGCGCCCAAGGCGATCTACTGCGTCCCGGACCTGCCGAAGACGAGATCGGGCAAGATCATGCGGCGCATCTTGCGGAAGATCCTGGCGGGCGAGGAGGATCAGCTGGGCGACACGTCGACGCTGTCGGATCCTAGCGTGGTTGACACGATCATTGAGACGGTACAGGGGGCGAGAGGGTCGAAGAAGTAGTGCACGGCAGCACGGGGACGGTTGTGTGGTTGGATAGTTGGTTGAAGAGGATATGGTGGATATGTAAGGCTGTTGGATACCTATGATTAGCTCACAATTCATCCAAGAGTTGGAAAGGACGCTCTTGCACCTGCTCTGCGCTCAGGGGTTGGAGCACACTACCGCCCCATTTGATGCTTTCCCGAGTGCTGGTCAACACGTAGGCTCGCTGCTTCGGATCTCTGGGGATATTGCAAGAAGACCAATGCGTTACACAACGCAGGGCCATGTTTCCCAAGCTTGTGTATACAGGTGAGTGAGAGTGAGCAGCCCCACAACGAAGGATCGTGCCTTCCGCAAGTAGGAATGCCCCGCCTTGGAGCTGCTGAAGATCGCCAGCACCCGAGAGTGACATGAAGGAGCAGGGGTACTCTAATACGACCACCAGAGATGCTATGTTCGGGGTTGAGAGTATCTAAGTCATCGATAGCATGCCTATCTGTCGATGGGCTGCCTACCTACATCACCAACGCTTACTTTGCATACTGCTTCTTCGCGCCTTCCTTACACACGATGCAGCCCGGCGTTGACCGACAGTTCGAGACTTGAACGTCACTTCACACGTGCACATTCACGTTTGCATCGCTGTTCGTGCAACGACGATGTGTTTGTCGGCATCAACCGAAGGACCATCTTCTCCGCCCTTCACAACGACACCACTCTGCTGCAGGCCTGGTCTGTCCGTTGTCGAGTCGCGCTCACGGTTGAAGCCATCCCGCCGACATGGAGATCATCTCGCCACCCCCAACACCCCAGGACCCGCCGGCCCAGAAACTCCATGTCATCCGCTTCCTCGACGTCCATCTAGCGGAAGGCGGTATCGAGCGTCGCAGCTACGACGTGCTGTATCGCATGATCATGGTAGTCTCGGCGCTGGGCCGCGAAGTCTACGGCGTGATGCAGGACCCCGTGGCAGACGCCAGCGGCCTCTCGTACATCGAGTGGTATTGCACGTGCTTGCTGGAAGGGTGCGAAGCGTTCCGGAAGTATATGCGCCTCCAAGCGGAGAAGGCGCAGCGGGCGGCGGAGACGTTGTGTGAGCTGGGAGCGGTGAGCGAGCAAGACTTGGACGGCCCGATGGGGACATGGCGAGAAGCATTGCAGTCAGTTGGAAAGGATGTCCATCTTTCGCGAGCGGGTGCTAACATCTGACCAAGCACCTTGCACGTCCCCACTGGCAACGATGCGAAGCTTTTTCGGCACATCATCACTCACTACAACGCTTCCGTCTACTGGGACTTCTTGGAATTCAATCGAGATGACCCGGAGAGCGTCATCTGTGCCGTCGGCCAGCAGCTGACTGCTATTAAGCAATTGCTCAATGAGATCGAGAGCTTGTGCGATGATGCCGACGGCCTTGTGGAGAACCTTGAAGCAGAGTACGGCGCAGCCTCATATCGGCTGGAGCTCTGGACGGAGCAAAATGTGCAGCCGCCAGTCATCGTAGAGCCAGTACCCGTCCGACCAAAGCTGCGTATCGATGTGTACGCAGCCACCCACGCAGCTCTCAAGACATCCCCGATCCCGGACGAGCCTCCGCGATTGCCTCCTCTACCCTTCCAAAAGGCGAGCATGCCAGATCTGCTCGTGCCAGCAAAATCAGCTCCCGTCGATGGCGTTGGCGACCGCGGGCTGCTCTCTATCACCAAATCCTTCAGCGCCGTAGAGGATCAAGTCGGTCATCGCAAGCACTTCCGTAGCGCGACCATGGCAAATACCGGCTACATCAGCGCCTCCTCTGGGTCTGATCAGATCCTCCGACCCAAGATGAGCATGAGCGCCATCCCACGTGTCTTCACCAGTTCCTTCAGCGAGCTCGAGACGGGCCTTCAAAGGCTAAAGCTGCACGAAGCGAAAACAGCGGACGCCCAGCCAAGTCCTCCGATGCCGGATTCGCCAACCGAAGAAGATATGGTGCATGTGCGGGGCTTTGGGGGCACCTCGAATGCCTCGAGCGTGTACCCTAGCCCGGTCACTCTTCTGTACCGCCGTGAAGCACTGGTGAGCAAGGACGCACATTGGGGATCCAGGATTGTCAACGGCGAGCTGGTCCGCAGCCGCAGGCCGTCTGAGCGTCTTCCGCTTCAACAAGTCCGGGAGCACAGCGGAGATCTGGAAGAGTGGCTCAATCGCAGCTCCCGAGCAGAGCACTCGAATCCAGATACGCCCAACCCACTAGTCAAGCGCGGGATGCTGCGCCAGAGGGAGAACACGCTGTAGGGTCCAATCCTTCTCGAAGATGAAAGAGGGGTCGGCATGCTCTCAGCTGCACACGACCTTGGCCTTGACGATGACATTCGTCAGGTGGACATTATCGCCAAGTTCATCGCCTATCTTCATGACCGACGGAAAGGTCGCACACTTGACGACCCGGCCCGAGTCGAGCGGAGACTCGGCATCGATGTCCACGGAGATGTTCTCCATGACCTCGCCGTAGAAGAGGTCGGAGGTGGACGGCAGATCGAATTGATAGCGTGCCCTCTGCACACGGAACAGATGCTGCAGCTCAATGGCGCGCTTCGCAATACCCGTCATGGTGGCGAGTCTGGCAACATTTCCCTCGACTTGCGTGAGCGCCGTGAGCACGGAGCAGACCTTCTCGGCGAGCGTCTTGGCTGCCGTGTCGATGTAGTCTTGCGTGCCGTCACTCTGCCGGATCACATCTACGGTGACGGCTCGCCACTTGTTGTGCGCCCCCGGGCTGAGGACGTGCTCCAGCTTATTGACGGCTTCGCGGAGCGCCGTGCGCCACGGCAGATCAGCCGGTAGACCATACAGCGACTCGTCGTTGAAGATGTCCATGAACAGGCAGACCGCAGTCGCTTGGTACATGACCAGCTTGAGCGAGGGCTCGTAGGCTGCGTACATGGGCCGCAGCTGATGTCGCTGGCCAGGTGTCAACTCGACTTCATCCAGTCGCGAGCGTATCTCCAGTGGCGTGACATCGGCCTTGGCTCGACGGAAGTTGTTGACGACCCAGTTCTGGAGCTCATGGTGGATGACGCCTGTCTCCTGCGCAAAGACCGAGTCCGTGACTTGGCCGTCCATGCGTGTCGACATGGAGATGTTGCGTTTGAGGTCGGCCAGCTGACGGCGCAACGTGCTGATCTCATCCTCGGCGAGAACCCGACTTCGCTCGTTGCTGGAGCTTTCGGAGTATGGCGAGGTCGTGCGGGAGTCGCTCTCGCTCTGCTGTTGCGCCTTTGCACGTAGAGCCTCTAGCTCCAGCTCCAGCGCCGCATACCGTTCCTCGAAGAGGTCGCGACGCTCCTGCGCCTTGTCTGCCAGGGCGGCGTACTTCTCCTCCAGCGCCCGACGCTGCTGCTCTGCTTCGCGATGGATGGTATGCTGCTGCTGATCGGCCTCCTCGATCAAGAAGGTGCACTTCTCGTCGTAGACGTGGCGCAGCTTCACGGCCTCCTCCTCCAGCATCTGGCACTTGTCCACATATGCCTGGCACAGCTCGCGCTCCCTTTCCAGATCCTCTTTCAGGCTCGCAAGGTCCTTTGCAGAAGCCGGACCATTCCCGTTGGTCTTGCCATTGGGTACGTTAAGCTTGTCTTGACTGGTGAATCGGCGCTTGACAGAGCTGAAGGAGCCCCCGCTATCCCTGGGAGTTCCGCCCTTCTCGAAAGTCGCCCTCAGGTTCGCGATCTTTCCGCTGCCGCTGCCGCTACCGCTACCGCCTCCGCTCCGGACGCTGGCCGCTGAGCTTTCCCCAGCCTCGGTGGGCATGTCGCGCACCATCTCGCTCGGTTTGGGCACCTTCCCAACGACCGTCGGCGGGGCAGCGTCGGCGGCATCTTCATACCGCATCGCCTTGACCGGGCTGGCGTTCTTACGCGACTTGGACTTGGCTCCCGCCATGGCTGAAACGTCCGGCGCACCAGTGGTGGGAGATTGATGAAGCGGTAATCTGTCAATCAACGCTGGAGCTGCAATTTCGACTCGCTCTGAGGAATGCCTGCCCGCATCAACCTCGGGGCCGGAAGGCTTGTTCTCGTTGCCTGCGGCGGGTTTGGTAGCCGTCTGGTTATGTGCCATTCTCGCACGACAGGCGCCCGACCAAAGCCGGCCGCAGCATCACCGTCAGCGCGACCGCCCAGACTGGTCTCCGTCCGACTCAGCCGTAGAGGGAGCGCTATCGGCCACAATATTGATCATGCGAGCCTTCTACCTGACTTGGGCAAGGCTAAGATATTGGATCCGGCTCCACTCTGCTGCCCGCATCGATCGCCGAGCCCCAAGACGGCGCACGGGGCTGGAGGGTTGTGGGATGCGACAGGAGGCCGCACGGTCAGCTGGGTCACGTCCGGTTAGCTTTGGGCAATCTGATGCAATCCGAGAGGGGATTAACACTTGAGGACTCGACGATACACTGCCGCGACCGCCATTGGCAAGCAATAAGCTATTGACGTCTTGGCGCATGACACGAAGACGGGGGACACTCGAGGGTTGCCGGATCGACACACGTCTAAAAGTGGAAGGTGCATGGCGCTAACCCCAGATTTCGCGTGGAATAGATCATGACTCCATCCGTCCGTTGGTCGCTAGACGCTGACCGGACTTCAAGCTGGCCGGTGATGATTGGCAGCGTTCCTGAGGTGCTCGCCGAGTTCAGCCGGAGCTGTTCAAGCACTCCAACGCCTCCGGCTGCCGTAAAAGATCTCGTGGCTGAACTCTCCGCGACAGTCTGGACAGTCTGGGCCCCCGGGCCGGTTCTTGGTTTTGTAACGGACGCCAGTCGCTTCGGATGTGGGGTGCCTGTCGG
>JAWDJV010009920.1:0-13770 GCA_033119285.1 Teratosphaeriaceae sp. CCFEE 6253
GTGAGTCAGACAAGGCCAGTTCCTCTGGTATATCGATGAGCGCGAATAATGGCCAGGATTATACGCCTCCGGAGAGCGAGAGCCCCGCGCAGCAGGAGTCACCGTCTGCTGGCGTCGAGTTGGCGCGGCTCTCGCTGGAACACGATGAGCGACTTCATGGAGTCCCACAGTCCAGTCGAGGAAAAGATGCGTCCACCAATTGCACCGTGACGAAGCGCGCGGCTAGTTGCGAACTGTCCCCGGAGCCTGGCAGGCAGTCGCCGGGCGTCAAGGCGAAATGTTCGGGGCGTCCACTGGCTGCCGCCCCGTCACAAGGCCCAATTAGGAAGCATCAGGGGCGCCGGCGCTCCAGGCAAAGTCGGTTCGCACAGTCATGCCACTCCTGTCTCGACTGACCATTGCTCGGCAGACATTATGAAGAGGCAGCACACTGATCGCTCTCGTTGCGAAGCAAACATATATCATCAACCCGCCTGGCATGACTCCGGGTATGAGTCTAGGAAGGCCACAATACCTTTGCCACAGCTACCTACGTGCGAGCCAGGTGGTCAGGTCACGGTCCCTATTGTCAATTCAACCGCTCCAGGTCCGGCAGCCGTACCGCACCTGACCAATACGAAGCAGAGCGGCATACCTGCCGGGCCTCCCGAGAAACCTTGGCCTGATATGATCATGCAGCCAGATAGTTCTCCTGCGTCCGAAAGTCAGCTTACCGCGGAGATCAAGGGCATCTACGCCGGACTGGTGATCGTTGAAGCCAAGTGCATTAACATCGATGCCGCGCAGGCTTGCGACCCTACCAGCGAGCTCGACAAGGGACAATGGCAGGCTCTTATTGCGTTACACAGGACCCTGCTCTACGAGCACCACGATTTCCTCATGGCGACGCAGCATCCGTCCGCGACGCTGGCGTTGAAGGCGCTCCCAACCAAGTACAGCATGCCGGCCCGGATGTGGAAGCACGGGATCCACGCCTTCCTAGAGGTCCTCAGACACCGCAGGCCAGCCTCGCAGGACTACATGCTGTCTTTTATCTACCTTGCTTACCAGATGATGGCCCTCCTGTACGAGACGGTCCCGGGCTTCCTGGACACGTGGATTGAGTGTCTGGGCGACCTCGCCCGGTACAGGATGGCCATCGAGGAGGACAAGGAGCCACACGCTCAATGGGGCTGCGTCGCCGCCTCCTGGTACATCAAGGCCTCGGACCGTCACCCTCAGATCGGCCGCCTGTACCATCACCTGGCCATCCTCGAGCGGCCCAGCTTGCGGAAGTTTGCGTGCTACGGAAAGTCGCTGACCTGCGTCGTGCCCTTTCCCAACGCCGGGGACTCCTTGCATACCCTCTGCGTTCCCATTGCCGAGGAAGCGCAGCCTGCGCGGCCCATAGGTCTGCTCTCCGAGGCCAGCTTCTGCAAGCTCCATGCGTTGATCTTCCTGAAAGCTCCGGACAGTGTGCTCCGCGAGGCCTACGGCACCGCCATGTCCTTCCTGGCACAGCCTGAAGCCTTCAGGTGGCGTGACTGCGGTGTGCCGCTGGCTGTCGCAAACATCTCTGCTTTGCTGGGACACGGATCCCCGGTGAACCCACTGAGGATCGCTTGCGACCGGTTCATCCAGCGGACTCTGCAGCGGCAGAGGCCTGCGCCGTCGGGCATCAACCCAGTGGCTATGAAGTCCTGCGTTCTGCCCGAGACGCCAGCGGCCGCGCTCGAGGAGTCGCGGCGCCTGCTGCAGTTCTCAAAGGATGTCACGCTGGCTTCCCTCCATACGGCCGTCCGGTGTCTGTCAGGCACCGCGTTCAAGGACTCTTTGGCGTTTGTCGGCGTAATGTTCTGCTTTGTTCATTTCATGTGCCAGGCCAAGCAGGACACGCAGCGGGACCCGGAGCTGAACATGTCGCTGAGCCTGGTATTCGGGCCGGACGAGATCGCGTGGGCGGACGTCGCGCGCTACCTCAACCAGCTGGCGCAGCAATACGCCGTCACGTCCCGCCTTGTGCAGAGCGCGCAGCGTGGGACCTGGCCCGAGAAGCCCGGCGAGGCGAAGCCGTTGCCGGAGGACTACAGCATACGTGGACTGGTATGGGCATACTTCTCCTTCTGTCCGGGCTGGTTCGACACCGACGAGGATCAGGACTGGGTGCGCACGGTGGAGATGGCGAGCACGCACCGTGCCCGCGCCGACCGCGTCCTGTACCACGGGCTGCGGCTCGCATTCGTGAGTCACCCCCTGACCCGACCCAACCCGACCATCCGCGAATGGAGACTGACCCGCTGCAGGAAACGCCCTACCTCTCATACGACCCTAGTAGCTGTAGCTTCACCCCGCGGATGTCGTCTACGGTCACCAGCTCTACGCCCGGCCCGCCGCCCCCTCACACCTCCGTCGCGGACACCCGCTCGCTGCGCGCCACGGCGGGGTCCGAGCCGCACGGCTCCCCGGCCCCGTCCGCACCGGCCTCGTCGGCGTCGGACGGTGACTACGTGCACGTCCGCCGACCTGGTAAGCCCGCTTCCGCCGCCAAGACGTACGCGGCGGCCGCGGCGGCCAAGACGGGTGACGGACCGACGAAAGCGGGCAAGCCGGCCAAGGGACGGGTGAGTGTGGAGCACGTGAAGGTGGTCGACGCCGAGGGCATGGACTTTGAGTATGGGGATGCGTGACAACGAAAGGGTGCAACACTGTGCGAGGGGAAAGCGGGGACTGGAATTCTTTCGGTCGCTATCACTCGGGCGTTGTTGCTTGGTCGCCACTTGGCCTGTAAATGGACTGTACATACGTTTGCGTATCGCTTCTGCACGTGGCGTGACTTGCGCATTCCGATGTATGTCAGCCCAGCACAGCCGCCGGGCGCTCCGTCCGCACTTGGCGTACTGCGCTTCTTGGCAACTGAAGCGTCCGTGCTGGCCGACCCCTTCGACCGTTACCTTAACGTCGAGAATGTCGAATGAATCCTCGGACGGGCTTCTCATAGTCCGGGGTGTGATATCGCGGCGCAACATCTACCCAACGATATCCGCCCCGTCGGCATAGCTGCTACCGTCGCTCGATGCCGGTCCGGCTGCCCCCGACGTGTGCTTCGCGTACGCTTGGGTTAGTCTGTCATCCGAATGGCCTGGGTTCCAGAACACGGCATTAACTCGTCCTTGTTGCACTGGTGGTACAGTAAGACGGGCAATGCAATCGAGATCGATGTTGACGAATGGCACGAGAGTCTCATTCTTCAGGGACGCGGTGCCGTTGCAGCTAGCAGGTATGGTGATGGTGAGATCGCTGCCAATGGTTTGTACTTCTATGGGTGTGTCCGGATCGTAGTCGCCCTGAAAGTTGCAGTGCTACTGCCGCTGATGCCGGTCTTGTGGTCTCACTGCTTGGGAGCTCCAGTCTGGCCATCAGGGGGCGCGTTGGCTACGCTCGAGGTGTCTTCCTTTGTCCCGGCATGGCTCAGATGGCTGTCACCGTCGCCCTCGCGTTCGATATCACGCCGCCGAGACAGGCCTCCCGCTCGCAGCCGCTGAAGTGATGTCAAGCCGTGGTGCGAGGAGTGTCGCGCGTACAGACTGTGGCTCTGCAACCAGCTGTCGGGTGAGCGCCACTCCCGGGACCCTTGGCCTGTGTTGCCTATCCTGCCATGGGGACGGAGCTCTCTCGTACAGGCTGTGGTCGCTCTAAGATGGACGCCGTGCGAGCCTGCTCCCTACCTACATTGGACACCATGAAGAGGCCTCCAGCACCAACACTCACACGACAGCACAACCCCCCTACAGCATGCGATCTTTTTCCCTTGCGACGGAGAGCGTCGTATTCACGCCCGCTACATCCAAGAAGCCACATAAGCACAACGATCACCCGCGAATCCGTGTCGATTACGGACGTGGTGGACAGACCTGGGATGTCACTTTACTTTCGTTTGGCGTATGCTTTTCTCAAGGTGATCCCGTCCGAGAGCCCGTAATTCAGAGGGACGTGACGAAGCTGTAGCCGTCCAGGGGAGTCTAGCAACAGCCCGCAGAATTCCAAAGGCATGGTAGTCCATCGTGCTTGAAGGGTACAATAACGAGGTGAGGGCGTGGAAGGGTGAAGGGTGAAGTGAAGTTCTGTCGTGTTCTACCGGAACAGGTTAGCGTTGACCTGGAAGGTCCCCTCGATGAGCATCGGATCTGGCGGACACCATCTGCCTCCATCCACCTCAGCACCTCAGTATGTAGAAGCATCCAAGCCATATCACCATACCAGCAGGTCGAGCCGAAGTATGCAGCCTGTGGACCATCTTCACACAGCCGGTGTCCACTCACAACATGTGCGCCAGAATCACCACTCCTTTCAGGGCGCAGATGAAGGGGACATTGTACGTCGAGCATGGCAGCGATGTACATGACTACATATATGTGCTACTCCATAACCCACGGCTCCGCGATGTCCCCGGATGCCTCATTCTCAGTGCGGACCTACACAAGACGACGTCTGTTCGCTATTCTTCTCTCTACGATGCTCCCGGGCTCGACGCTCACGGCTGGGGAAGACCCCGTGTCTCACCTGGACACGCACGCGCGGCGGGTCCCTCGGGTGCGAACAACGTGCGTGCCCGTGGTACCCCAGCCCCACAAGACCACGGCATCCGCCCATCGTGGGTGCGGTGAGCATGCGAGCGCGGGTTCCTGCATGCCCTGGGGAACTTGCTCTGGTGGACCTCGCCTGGCGCCCTGACCAAGCTCGCCCAGTGTACGACGGATGATGCTCTCTGGTCAGTGTATGCTGCACCGGCACGGGCTCGATCTGCTGCGGTGTGGCGTTCGCGGCGGGCAGATCAGTATTCATTGGAATCGTGCGGGGCAGCAACTGCACTGCGATAACTGCCAGAGCTGCACAGCAGACTCGCGATGCTGTGTGCACAAGAATCACAGATTCCTAGGCCAGTACAGAAAGCTTGCGTGGATCCCGTGACTGCCATTCTAAGCTGACGGCACAGGTACTCGCCTCTCGAAGCGACCGGCCCTCTCGACTCTGCCATGTTCTCGTCCTGTCCTATCTGTGTCCAATTGGTCTGGCCTCCTCGACGCTGTCTCCAGCCCTCCTACGCTGCCTGGTAAACGCCGCACCAGGTCCTCGCTGCATTAGGGCGTTCTCGGACAATGCTGTCCATGCGAAGAAGCCTTCGACTTGCTCACCATGTAGAGAGCGCAGCCACGGAACATGAGGCCGGATCTTGCAGCAACTCCGCAGCATAGCACAGATACCTGCAGGTACGTGGTGCTGTGGTCCGGCTCGTCATCAATCGATCATGCCCAGGTACAAGTACAAACTCTTCTCCTCGAGTGCTTCAATCCGTTCCGCAGGGTTCAATCGCTCCCCAGTTCCCGCTCATCCATCATCGTCCACGCTCGCTCCGTCGTGTTGAGTCATTTATTGAGCTGCATCACCTCCTTCGCTGACGCATAACATTCAATGGCGACACTCAAGCTTTTGGTCGCTGGGCTCGTGACCTCGGTAGTAGCATCGCCATGGAGTCGCAGGCGCCAAGCTGGCGGCTGGGGTGGAGGGGCCGGCTCTTGGAGCTCCTCGTCCTCTCTGGCGCCTGCTGGATACTCTTCCAGCAGCAATGCTGCTGCCGGAGGCTGGAGCTCTTCGTCTCCAACGCCAGCCGTACCTGGAGGCTACGGCTCGACTTCTTCGGCGGAAGGCTGGGGTCAGAGCTCATCATCATCCAGCTGTAACGCCGAGACCGTCACGCTACCCGGCTCGACACATATGGAATCTCTGGCTGCCTCGACTGTTTACATCACTGCGAGCACTTACACCTCGATTTCAACCACCACCGAATCACTGGCTGCCTCGACTGTATATATCAGCGCCAGCGCGTACACCTCAGTCTCAACAACTACCATTGAGGGCGCGCCGGTGACCGCCTGTGCGACGACCGTGCCGGCGTATGTCACAAGAACGCTTCCGGGATATAACAGCACGCAGATCGAGCTCTCCACGGTCGTCTTACCAGGTCGGTCTCAGAAGCACTCTCAGCTTCAAGAGCTTAGCCACCTGGCTACAGTTTGTAGTCCATGCTAAATCTCGTTCCAAAGGCACCACAAGCGTCAGGACAATCTACTCCTCCTTACCGGGCACCACCGTAACCACCACATACATCGAGCAAGAGACTTCGACTGTTGTCGAATCTACAACTCTTCAAGGCACCACTGTCATCTCCACGGAAGTCGTCACCGCTCCTGGTCAGTACTTTCTCCCACCATGCTGCAGAATGGCAGCTGATCTCAATACAGCTGTAACGGCGACCGAAACCAGCACCATGGTCTCCGCGTACGTATCTACGACCACGGTAAGTCCCCTGTGTAGCCTTGTTGGCAGCTTACCAGCTGACGTGAGACCCCTCGAAGGTGTACGAAGCCCCAAGCACCATCACTACTACCGAGCAATTGCCTGCCTCGACGGTCACGTCTACCGAGCAGCTGCCCGGTATCACCGTCGTCTCGACTGTGCAGCTGCCTGGCTCTACGATCGTGTCAATTGAGCAGCTACCCGGGACTACCGTTGTGTCCACCGAGCAATTACCCGGCTCAACCATCACATCAACCGAGCAGCAGCCTGGCACTACTGTGGTGTCCACCGTTCAGTTGCCTGGTAGTACCATTGTGCTCACGAGCATTGCACCCGGTATGTCACCTCCAGTACTCCGAGGAGTTCTGATCATCCAATCAATCGAGCTTATATCATGTAGCGCACACCGAGACGTCTACCGCGACCATCACCTCGGAGTATACATCGACCTACACTGCATGAGCCTCCTTGCATCTTGCGACCAATGACGTCCAGGCTGACGGCAATGAAGGAGACCGAGGCGCCCTCGACCTTCTACTCGACTGTGACATTGCCCGCCGCCACGGTGACCAGCATCAGCACTGCCCCGGGTGAGCTTCGCTGCGGCTCGGAGAGCTATACACACATCAGACTGACTTCTGCCCAGCCGGCGCACCGCAGACTGTTGTGATCACGTCTACGCTACCCGCGTCTACTGTGACCAGTGTCAGCACGGCTCCCGGTGAGGATGATCTGCGATCTAGTCTCTGGACTGATGCTGACAACTCGGCAGCTGGTCCTCCTCAGACGGTCGTTGTGACCACTACCCTGCCTGCCAGCGTCATCACGAGCATCGAGACTGTGACCACCGCAATTGTGAGCACCATGACGTTGACAGAGGTAGGCTTGCTCAAAGTCCGGATCGCGGCACTGTGGCATGATTCTGCGAGCTGAGACTGATCCGTGTGATAGGCCCCTTCCACACACACGAGCATCGAGACGCTGCCAGCATCGACAGTGACTTCTGTCAGCACAGCTCCAGCTGGTCCTCCGCAGACGGTCATCATTACCTCGACTGCCGCGCCAAGTACCGTATGCGTGCTGCCTCGGCCACTCTAAGCATTTGCTAATAAAGCCCTCAGGTGTACATCACGCGAACTCAGACTATCAGCTCCGTCCACACAGAGGAGACCACAGTTACTGAAGCTCCAAGCACGCATACAAGCGTGGCCACGCAGACGGTGAGCAGCGTCATCACCAAGTACTCGACGATCTCTGGCCTGGGCTCAACCACGACCCTCTTGACGACCTTGCCCGGATCCACAGTCATTGAGACGGTTCCTGGACCGACAGCATACGCCACCGAAACGGATTACGTTACACGAAGCGTCCCGAGCGCTTGCCCGAGCGTGCCTGCCGTGACGATCACCTCGTTCGAGACCAGCATTCTCACTGCTCCTGGGCTCACCTCTGTGTCAACCGCCACCCCAGCATACCCGAGCCAGACACCAGCGGGGCCGATCCAAACTGTTACGGTGTACGCGACCAGCTATTCCATCTCGATCGAGACCAGCGTGTCTACCGCTCCTGGGCTCATCTCTGTGTCGACTGCCACACGGGCATGCCCGAGCCAGACACCAGCAGGGCCGATCCAAACTGTTACGGCGTACGCGACTAGCTATTCCATCTCGACTGCATACGCGACCAGCTACTCAGTCTCGACGGCATACTCGACTGTATCGGCAGTCGCCACTGCGTACTCCACCATCATATCGACTGCTCCTGGCCAGACCGTTTACAAGACGTGGACTAATTACGCGAACGTGACCGCCACAGCGACATCATACCTCACTTCTACCATCACCGAGTCTGCTTCGCGAGGCTCTACCCCGGCTGGACCGACTCCGCCTCCACCGACTGTGTACGTCACAAGCTACAGCGTCTCATACGGACCTGGTAACACCGCCACGGAGACAATTACTTCTACCGAGTCCGCTTCGTGCAGCGCCAGTCCAAGCGGACCGATTCCGGCTCCACCCACCGTCACCGTCACCCAGCCGGCTGAGACATCCATCTCAACCGAGTACATCACCAAAGTGCGATCCGGCAGCGTATCGACAGCGTATGCGACGTCGTACGCCACGATCACCGCTGTCGGCAGCTTGTCTTGCGCATCATCTACAGTCACTATCACGGCATCGCAGAGCGGAGGGGGAGGTAGTAGCGTGCCGGGCGGGTACGGTGCCACGACGCTGAGTGGGTGGGTCAGCAGCAGCAGCGGCAGCAGCGGCGCGCCAGTCTCCGCGAGCAGCAGCTCTGCTGGACCTGCGGGCTACAGCACTTGGGGCACCGCTACCAAGGGCTGGCGTGCGTAGGTGGGACTTCGTGCGGCACGGCCATTACGACGATGCAGACGGCCTACGCAAAGCAAAAGCGAAGATGAAGAGGACATACTTATGGATATCTTCAATTAGCTATCCTCTTCTATCTAATCTATGTCTGGAGGATACAATGACGAGCCGTCTTGTCGCTCGGCAGGGACGTTGCCAGATGTGAAGCCGCTTAGCCTCGTCTAGATCCAGATGTGATGGACGGGCATTCAGACGAGAAGCCTGTGAGACGTTGCCCATCAGGGTGGGAGATGCTGGCTCCTCCTCCTCCCGCTATACCCATCGCCATCTTATGGGTGTTGTCGTCATGTCATGCTGCGATTCAGATGTTGCCGAGGTGCATGAGGAAAGCTTGAGCCGCAGATCTCCGAGCTCGCAATGGCTTGTATGATGGTGGACGTTCGCGCGACGGCAAATCATTCGTCCCTCCAAAATACACACCATGTCGAAGTTACGGATACTGGTCCCCATCAAGCGGGTCATTGACTATGCTGTTCGTTCCTAAGACCCCGATCTGGCCCGTAGCGAGTCGTCCAGACTGACGGCAACCAGGTCAAGCCGCGAGTCAACAAGGCGAATACGGCGGTCGAGACGGCCGGCGTCAAGCACAGCATGAACCCCTTCGACGAACTCAGTATCGAAGAGGCCGTGCGGTTGCGGGAGCGGAAGAAGGTCCCCGTCGAGGACATCCTCGCCTTCAGCGCCGGACCAGCGAAAGCGCAGGATGTGCTGCGCACAGCAATGGCCATGGGCGCCGACAGAGCAATACACGTTGTGGAAGAGAAGGCAGAGCTTGAGCCCCTCACCGTCGCGAAGATGCTGCAGAAGGTCGCGGAGGCGGAGAAGAGCAATCTGGTGATCCTCGGCAAGCAGAGCATAGACGACGATGCCAATCAAACGGGACAAATGCTCGCCGGCCTGTTGAACTGGCCGCAAGCGACGCAAGCCTCCAAGGTCGAGATCGAGGGCGACACGTGCACGGTGACGCGGGAAGTCGACGGTGGCGTGGAGACGCTGCGAGCGAAGCTGCCCATGATCATCACGACCGATCTACGCCTGAATGAGCCGCGGTACGCGAGTCTGCCGAATATCATGAAGGCGAAGAAGAAGCCGTTGGAGAAGAAGACGCTCAAGGATTACGGCATGGATGCGGAGAAGAGGTTGAAGACCGTCAAGGTCGAGGAGCCGGCGCCGCGGCAAGGCGGTGGCAAGGTCGAGGACGTGGATGGCATGATCTCAAAGCTCAAGGAGCTGGGTGCGATATAGTGAGTACGTGACTGTACAGTACTGAATCCCCGGACGACCGATTCACGTGACGTCCGACTGTAGGCATGGGAGAAGCACATGTCGAGCTTGGCAAGACCGAGAGCACCGCAGTCATCTCCTCCACTAAAGCAGGCGACGTATGTAGCTCGCCCTGCTTGACTCACTCCTGCCTGAACCCAGGTCGCCGCATTGAATAGTTGTCGAAGCGATGACTGGCTGGGATGCTCCTTCCTGCCTGATCTTCAACGTCACTACACACAGCCAAAAAGCCACCGACAGCACCTCCGAGCAGCTGATTCCTATGGAACTCTTGGCTATCATGTGTTGGCGCACCGAGCTGCATTTCTTCATTTCATCTTCACCAGCCTTCACACCCTTCTTCACAGGCGGTATGCTGTGAACAACGCTCTCTGGCCCACGGCGCCATTGCATCACGCTTCTGGTCAGTATTGAGCGACTCTGGGATGCTGATGTGAAAGTGGCTGGGCGCAACCCTTTTGGAAGGCACGAAACGCACGAGCACCTGCAGCCCAAACGCCAGCGCCCGTGCGGCCCGCCTACCGAAGCGCCACGATATCTGTTCACTTGTCGACATGAAAATTGATCTTCGCAAGTGGGTACTCCTTGCAACATCACGCTCGGTAAGGAATACTCGCTCCTCGCGCCACTTTGTTCCAGGCTAACCTGCACATCATTAGCTCTGGATTCGAAGAGCACAGGTCGAGATGGCGACCAAGATCAGCATCCCTGGTCTCACGGACTCGCAGAAGGAAGCGCTTGCGGGCGTCAAAGTCGGGGACTTCATCCGACTGATCAAAACTCATGCATACCGGCCGGGCCTGACTGAGGACGACGAGAGTGGCACCGATGACATCTCCTCGGGCGCAGAAGGCGCAAGCGACGACGACGAGAACGCCGAGTATGCTGACGAGTCCGCGAACTTCGCGCAAGGAAGTATCAACGAGCCCAGCAGTGACGAGGTCGAGCTTAGTGTCGAGCACGTTGAGGAGCGCGAGGCCGACGAGACCGAGGAGGCCGCAGAAGAGAGTGGCGAAGGCGAGGAGCGCGACGGCGAAGAAAACGAGGACTCACAGCGAATCTCCGAGAGCTCAGATGGCGAAACTGGCGACGTGTTCTCGGTCATCACCCTTCTCTTCGTGCACCACCTGGCGTATGGCCTGGACAACGCCATCGAGGAGATGGACGTCATCGAGATGGACTACGCTCCCCACCCTGACCAGGCAGGCGCCCCAACGCACACCTACCAACTCCTCGGCAACGCCGTCTCCCACTCCCAGACCCACACAGATCAATGCCAATGCGAGCAAACCAGATCTGTCGCCCAGATCGACGAGGACTACAAGCTTTCCAGCTACACCATAGAGCTGAACCCCTCGGGCGACTCCGTACGCAATGAAGTGGCCCTGCGACTTGGTGCCTATCATTGCCCGGTCAACTGCGACTACGGCTTCCTCTACGATCTCGGCGATCTACCTCGGGTGCTCAAGTCCACGGTGTACACCACGCCTGTCACGCTGCCGCACTCGCCGCTCTGCCCGGTGTGCATGGGTCTCGATCTGCTGGTCGAGCAGCAGAATCTCAAGCTCGCCCTCGAGAATAACAGCTGGGTGGAGATCGAGAAGATCGTGGAGCACCTGGGCCGCGTGAACCCGCGTCGGCGCGCGCTGGGATACGAGGTCTGCCAGTTCGACGAGCGCGAGTGGGGCCTGCTCTTCGACGACATGTATGAGGACGACGAGGGCGACGACGCATATGAGTGGCTGAACGAGGAAGCCATGGATCCGAACTACGGCTACCGCGTCAAGCCGACGAAGCAAGAGGCCATCGATGCCCTGCCACGCAAGGCCTTCGCCAACGTGGAGTGTCCGGAGAAGCAGGGCGAGCAGTGCCTGATCTGCCGCGAGGAGTTCGCACAGGACACGATGGTGGTCGAGCTGCCGTGCTCGCATGTCTTCCACGATGCCGAGTGCATTGCGCTGTGGCTTAGTGCGTCGCACCAGTGCCCGACCTGCCGAGCGAAGCTGCCAGTGGCGGTCGATGACGGCTATGCGGTCGCTGCGCAGCAGATGGTCGAGGGCGGTGCCTCGGGCGGTGCCGAGGGGGATGGCGAGCAGGCGGCGGAGGACGCGGACGAGGCGATGAGCGTGGGTCAACAGGAGTTGGATGTGGTGTTGAGAGATGCGATCCACGCCAGCGTGGCGCTTGTGGATGGCACCACCAGTGCGGAGGTATTGCAGAGTCTGCGGAGGTCGCGCAGCGCTGCATGGTGAAGCACAGCGGGTACGGGCGTGCTACATCATAGGAGTACGAGGCGAGGGCGCAATGGGCTGGGTGAGATACCATATCCGAAGCAGGGTACTTGGGTGGGAAGGACATACGGCGCTTGGATACGGCATGGGCATGCGGGCGGCTGTCTGCGCGTTCAGGGAGCGACAGTCATTACAGTATCAAGCAGTGTCCTCTAATCTGCGTGTCGTTCAATGCCAGTCACTCGAACGTCTGCGTACGGTGGCGCGGTAGGCTGCACCATTCTATGCTAGATACATGGGTTCCTGCTGTGCCAAACTTACCTGAGCGTGGCAATCCAGCGTGTCGCCTTCACCGAAACCGTTCGATGGTGTCGTCGCTCGGAAGAGTCTCGGCTTGGCTGCTGTGACACACCGGTGGAAGCTTGACAGGGGCTTCAGAAGCAGGGCTCAAGGTTTGTGCCGTTGCATAAGTGGTCCTGCACATGAGAGGGACCGAGGAGCTGCAAGCTTGGAGATCGCGCTGGTCTGCCAGTCACATTTCGACGGTGATAGCCGACAGGGGGAGCAAGAGCGAGGGGCGCCCAGAACGCTGGAATACCGCTCTGTATACCTGCATACATGTAAGGATAGTCTATCCATTTGGTCAACGGGAACGCCGACATCATCATAGAAGGTGAATAGAGCGGCGGTCTGGCCTTCGCCGTGCCTGGGGCCTCTGCAGCACTAGGAGGTAAGACCACGACGATGCAGGTATACGGCGAGATGTGCGTGAAGGTGCACGTTGATAGGGTTGAGGTCGGACGGGTCGCTCCATGTTTGTGATCGTCACGTGGACTGCGGGGTGCGGCTACATGTATTGGATTGGCCGACGTCAGGGCAACGGCGGGGTAGTGGCGTTTGGACCGCTGCCCTGCTTTCCACCTGCATCTATCAGGGCAATCTATGTTGCTTCGCCGCGACCTCTGCAGCGCCAATGGCAGAGTCACGATACCTACCGTTTCCTGCAATAACAAGCACCGACGTGAAGCTGGTGCATCAGCGGCGCCTTGGTGCGCCCCTCTCGCCGACCCCCCGGTGATACTGGAGCTACCTTGTTTACCTTGGTAGGTACCGTGCATGGCGCAGCAGGCTGAATCCCGTTTAGAACCTGCGTCTGCCCGGTCGTGCGCTGGAGAACCATGGTCGGCTGCGAGCACGTGCGAGGTACCTTGTGTCAGATTGCTCCTAGTCCCGGTGGACCATGACGTGCTGGCGTGGTCCCTAGGCTTGTGACTTGGAAGCGGTCAATGGGTCTGGCCTAGTCCCTGAATGCAGTCAAGTACAAGTACCATACGCATAGTCTCTGGACCCTTCCTACCTCCACCAACTCCACATCACACTCAACAAAGCTTCACACCAACCAATCAACCACCCATCACAGACCCTACCATCATGTCTAACTACGACGATTCCTCGAACACCTCCGGCGGCTACTCGGGTGAGCTTCAGGTCCTGTACCTGCATGATGCCAAGCCCCTTATCTGACCCTCTCC
>JAWDJV010009921.1:0-13753 GCA_033119285.1 Teratosphaeriaceae sp. CCFEE 6253
CTGGGCGCACGGAGCCCGCGCGACGATTGTGGTCCGGTCGCAGCTACACGAGAATGATGTATTAGCATCTTGTCGAGAAGACGACGGAGAGTCCATAGTGGAGACGCACTCGAAAAAGATCCGGCAGAAGGGAAAGAAGATGGAGATGTAGTCTTGACACACTGTGAGGTTTCGTTAGCAGATGATTCTCCCAACGTTCCAACGTCTCCCGGCCGATCAATACACCTCCCGGTCTTTTGTATGATGTGGAAAAGCAGTAGGTCGTGCTTCACGATCGGGAGATCATCGAGGGGCCAGCCTTGACCCTGTTGCAATGTGGAGTCTGTGATGTGCGGGTTTGTTCACGCTAAAGCAGCAGGGCCTCGCAACGATGAGGAGAACGCTGCAGGCTGTGTGAGGGTGCTTACTGGCTGCGGGCGGGACGGGAGAGAAGGCGAAGAGCGAGTGGTGGTGATGGAGGTGCAGGGGAGACGCAGTCGATGTTTGATGGTTCCTATAGCGAGCAAGTCAGCGAAGCGCACGTTGATCGAATTCCGGTGGTATGAGCCAACAGCCTTTGCGAGTGAGCTCGCCGTCGCCGACACGTGTGGAAGTCCTTGCGAGACGTGCGCTATCGGTGTGTGCATTGGAGGAAGCGGGTACTTACGCTGGTCTGTTGTTGCTGTGGCTGCTGTTGCTGCTGCTGCTGTCCTGACGACGCCGTCAGTGGTGAGTGGGTGATGTCAAAGTGTATGGTGCTCACCCTCGATGTTTGTGTTGCCGAGAGAGTCAAGGTGAGAGTGCGAATTCGAATGTGATGTTATATCAAAGCTAGCGCCAAGGGTCCTGGTCACGTTCCGGGATCGCTCCGCCGCTCATATCCCGCCCATAGCCAGCGTCGACGGCCCTTCGTGCCCGTGTAAGACTGCCCGCAATGGCCGGCGGCCTTGACGACAACGTCCGCGACCTCATGGCATTACTGATCGTCAGCACCGCCACGTATAAGTGCCGTGGCCTTGACACTTCGAACCACCAGTCCAGCGGCGGCGGCGCCGACAATCCCAGCCCGATCGCGACAAACTTCGAGCCACTGCACCTCCACCTCCTGATCCTCTTCTTACGACGAGCCCGAGGGTCCCCATTTACCGAAGATCCAGACGTCGCCGAGATCAAAGCCGGACAAAGCAAGCCTTCCGGCGCAATCGGCATTGCCGAGCAAACAATACGTGATCGCCTCGCCGCGACGCTCCGAAGCGGACACTGAACCCCGAATCAGCAAGGCGCAACCACGAGACGGCGCAGGACGGTAAGCGACACTGACATCCGGATGGATCAAATGACCACAGCCACTGGGGACAACCGCTTACGAGTCCGACACTCCACCTCCAGCGCGTGTAGGATGCCCCGCGCGAACCCACCTCAGCATTGGCAATAACCTGGAAGAGACTGGAAGAGCACGAGGAGCAGGAGCCATTGACGTCTTGTCATAATGAGAGGGGCGAGCGGCGATAGCGTCTACAAGAGTACTCGCCACGACAAGCTCCGAGCGTACTCACCGCGCCCCCCGTAGGCACCAGACCAACAGAAACGACTTGTACTCACCACTGGGAAGATAGCGCATCTTTACCGGGCCTTGAGGCACACCGGTATGCTGATTAGCCATGAAGTTGCACCGTGGACCAGCAACACGCGGGTGTGGTGACCCAAGACCGACGGCGCGTCACACCAGCAACGAGCTCGGGACAGCTGCAACACAGCACTACTGCACAGAGGTTCATCGGTACCGATCGAGCACAGTCATGGGCCAAGACTGGGTGCTGGCAAAAGATCCGGGGCTGTTCCGACCAAGGTCAGTGATATGGACAAGGCAGCCAAGTGGTCTTCTTGTGCCGTCACCTACGAGCCCGAGTATGGGTATGGCCATCAGCGCTCGCCTGGCTATGGGCCTTCGGTAGCCATTCCGCCGGCAAGCTTGCAACTCCGAGGTAGGCCTGGGAGGGACCGAAAGCCGGCACTTGATCAACGGCCACCTGCGTCACGCCGTAGTCAGACGGTCAAACAACGTTGGCAGCGCACCATGCTGGCCAGGCAAGAGCTGTGCATTGCTGAAAGACCGGCCACCCCAAGCAAAGGCCTTCTCAGACCTGGCTCGCGTGCAAATCGATGCAGTCTCATTGGTGCCGGGCATGACCGAGCGGCTCGATGGGTACGGACAAAGACCGTTGCAGGCTTGGACAGCTCACTGCTATCTGGGTTCGGGTGGACTGGCCTTTGACCATCCCGAACGTCGCTGGAACACCAGAATGGCCTCGCATGAGGCTCCGCGGCTTGGACAAGACATGCTTCTCAGACTCCAGCGGGAAGAGCGATGTCCGAAGCAAACAGCGCTGCAACACCATTCGAGCCTGGCCAAAGGCCTCCACGGAGATTATCTGGGAGCCAGGCTCCGCGGTACCGGGCATTGACAACACGCTCTACGCACACCGGACATGTACAGTATCTGCAGCAATGCACGAGTACCGTGAGGCCGCAGGTACGGCGGGAGGCTTAGCCACACACTCCTGAAAGCCGACGGCGAAGCCTCGCAGGTCACTCTCGGCCAGCTCTCCGAAGGCCTGGTCGGCGCTCGAGCCTGGGTGACTACATCGTCAACTCTGTCGTTCCGGCCTCTCCTTCGCTTCTGCTTCTTCTCTTTCCTTTCGATCGCTCAAGCGGCCGAGTGCGGTCTTCGCTGAGCACATTTCTTACATACGAAGCAGTGTTCTCCTCTTGCAGGCGGCTTTGATGGTCTTCGCCGTATCTCGTATTTCGTTTTGCTTGCTCAGCCATGCACTCTGCAGCGTCTGTTATGTCCTATTGTCTTCTTTCTCTCATCAATCTTCGGCAAGAAGCATATGCCAGCCACGGCGGAGCAGTGTACATACAGCTTGCCATAGCAAGCAACCACATAAGCACGTACACGGGCAGCTCTGCGGCCCTTGGGCTCATGCAGGCTGATCCTGATCGACCTCGCCTGGCCATGCAGCCGCCATATTGGCGACTGCTCCCAGGCAAAGAAGTACTGGTACCTCTGTCGTGTGCCCAGGCCCCAGGGTTAGCCAGCCATCAGCTAAGCATGCCCTGTCTTAGGACAGCATGCCACCCACGGCATTTGGACGGCTTGAGATGCTCTGATCATGAGCGTATACCTGGGTTGCTCCGCGGCCATCAGGCTCACGCAGATTGTGGTGTTGTGTGCGTGCTCTTCCGGGAAGACACAGGCGGCCGTTGGGGTGAGAGGGATGACCTACTTGCTCCGATGTGGCAACCCAGACATAGTCAAGGCATGCAGATGCTCCCGTCTGCTGGGCATGACCGGCATGGCTAACGCAGGCACGAACGAGACTTCGTCTTGATGCCCGCCTGCGAGCGAATGCACCGTCCTACACCAAAGCAGGTTGAATGCTGGGAGATCAAGCCTTCTTCAAACCCCGCACGATGTCCAGGTCTGTCGAGCCCACTCCAATGACCCGCACGCCATGGCTCTCCAGCTCCTTCCGGGCAGCAGCAAGACCTTCTTCGCTGCCATCAATGCCCCGGCAGGCGTCCTCAAGCGCAAACGTCTTGAAGCCCTCCTCGGCGGCATCAGCAGCGGTGGCCTTCACACAGAAGTCCCACGCCAGGCCGCAGACGAAGACATGCGTGACACCTGCATCCAGCAGCTTGTCTCCAAGCCCACTCATTGCCACCCTCGGGTTACGAAATGGCGGACCGAAAGCCGAGTACGACTCCACTCGGCTGTCCATGCCTTTGTCCACGACGAGGTCAAGCTTCGAGGCATCAAGCTCGGGGATCAGCTCGCAGCCGGGAGTGCCTTGGACGCAGTGGTCTGGCCAAAGCTTGCTATACTAGCATCAGCCACTGCTCGGGCACTCTCTTCCACGCGCTGCTTCGTGTACGTTATCTGCGTCTCCTCCTCGTTCTCCGGGTTCGCGATGGTGTGACTCGAGGTGGACGCCTCCTTGCCCACATGCTGGCTGGCGAAGCTGATGTGATTGCGGGGATGGAAGTCGCGTGTGGCGATCTTCAACGCGAAGGGGAGATTGAGGAGCGCGTCGATGACCGGTGCAAGGTCGCGGCCGCCTTGGACTGCGAGCGCGCCGTGCGGTGGGCAGAAGTCGTTCTGGCTGCGGCGTGTGCGCGGTGGTGAGCGGAGAGCTCGCAACTGTGTGATGAGCGTGCTGGGAATCAAGTGAGCTGACTTACAGGTCCACGATCACCAGCGCGGCCTTGTGCTGGGCGGTCATCGCTGCTGTGTCGCTGGCGGCGGCGGGTGGCGGGGGAGGTGGGCGGGGGTGCGGGTGATGAGTGTGTGGTGAAGGATGATGATGCTTCACACGCAGCTCGCAAGAGCATGAGCGGGCCCGTGAAGGCTCTCCGCTGACGACGCAGTGGTGTAGGAAGGTTGCTTGAGAGGACAAGGGTTTGGTGGTGGTGTTGGTGGGTGAATGGAAGGGCTTCGGCGGCCGGAGCCACTTTGCTCGACGGCTCCGCCACGGCGTACTTGACCTTCCTCGGACCCCACGGACATCGCGCTGAGGGTGTATCGATATATGGCAAGGGCCTCCGATGGCAAGGGAGGCTCTTCCTGACCACGTCGTCGCTGCCGGCGCGATGGTGTGTCTGGATTCGGCCAAGCGCCTTCACGGCGGAGCTGCCCGCGGCTTGGCCAACTCTGATCTGACCACACTTGCTCTGCCTACGCAGCACGTTGCACAGCCTCTGCGGCGTCCGTACGCGCATGGGCACATCGTGCACTTCACGAGGAACTTGAGCTCGAGTCTGCGAAGCTCGTAGTCTGCCAGAAACACCACAGACCACACTTTCGCTCGGCTTTCGCCACACAGGCGAGCGGACTCCGCCAACAGCGACGACTTCCATACCTGCGTGTGGCGCCTCAATGTGCTTGGGCATGACGGACAGCACCTTGATACGATGACGTTTGGATATGCGAGATGAACCAGAGGCTCTCAGGGACCTGGCGAGCTCAGAAATGCACCGCCCGACCTGGGTACGGGAAGCAAAGCTTGGAGGACCGCAGTCGCAGCCATCGAGCCCTTCGGACACTGTCCGATTTATGGCGTGGCGCTTCATCGGGCGCAGAATGCACTGTTGCACTTTCCGAAAGCTGCCAAGTAGGTCACACCTTTGTCTAGTGGCTTCTGCCGCCGGAGACTGCGTACTGCCATATGAAGTTCACGGCTGGCTCGAGATATCTGGAACGGCGGTCCCGCAGTCTTATTGGTACCATAAAGGAACGTACCATCACGGCGGCGCGGGACACTTACCGGTCGGGCCATCCTTGGGAAGGATGCGAGGATCAGGAGACGGAGGAGGAAGATGTACGGGCCAGAGGGTGCCTTGCCCTTCATGAGAGGAATGGGCAACAGGGATGTTGATGTATCTACTGATTCAATGTACGTAAAAAATGGCCATGGAATGTCACTTGCCTTACGCTCCATACCCCTTCGTACACTGGTCTCCTGCCTGCCGAGGTCGAATCGTGTACGAGCGACTGCTCGCAGGCGTAATTTGTGCTACTAAAAGGCCGACACGTCGCAGGCGACTCTGAGGCAGTCATACTTGCAGAAGATGCCGCCTGGAGTCCGTACAGACATCGGCACACTGCGATAAAACGCTCACTGCTCAGTGGACACAGTATAGGCCATAGTTCCCCTGCAAGCTGATTGCCCTGGGCTGTGGTACGCTCGGCGTCCGCGGACTCGGCCAGCCAAAGTCAGGCTTCGGGAGCAAGAAGACCTATACACCATGTACCACCACCAGCGTCACAAGCGACATATCTCTAAGCCTCGCAGCGTCAGCGACACGCCCGTCTGCGTGCCAGCGAGCTGAGATGCACACTCTAACCTCCTGCCCATTCCTCCGGTCCCCATCCTGACCGTACCTGTGTGCGAACCGCTTTTCCCCGTCCGCACAATTCCGCGCTAGCGGGCGTACACCGGCAAGCCGCAAAGTGACTATACCAAGCAACCCCACAAACCCTCAGTCGTAGATAGCCCAATGTACAATAATTAGTCGTGCGGTAGCGCACTTGGTTAAGAGGAGGAAACCCCTGCACACATGTCATTTCATCAATCGACCATTGGAACATTCGCTAATACAAACCATTCAGAGCAACCTTGCTACGACGCACTTAGTGTTTCGACGCACTCAGTGTGTCATGTGTTGGCTTGGCCATCGATTATCTTTTTAGACTTTTGTTGGTGGTGGGTTCGAGTCCAGGCGAAGTCGGGTTTTCCTTCCCCTTTTTGCATGGATCGATCGGTCTTGTGCATTTGGGGTTCTCTTGCCTGCGACTCGATCAATATTCCATTCCGCATTGATCATTGACATCCTTCAAGATACTTGGGTACCTTCGGCGAGGCTAATTGGATTTGGTATCGTTGTTGAGCTCGTATTGCCACGCAAAGATCAACGCGCGGATGAGCACGGTCGCACGCCGCGAGACGCTTGCAGCACGCGTTCTGACGCTTGCCGCACAATACAATACTGTCAATACACGAGCTGCACCTCAACAACTCGGTGCTCTCCTTCGACTCCGTTCTCAAGCCCTATCAAGATAATCCGCATTCGCATAACGAAGCCACCTTGATCGACGATGCAGAACCCAGAGGCCTCAAAGCCGCACGCAAATCAAAGCCACAGCCCGAGCCGCGGAGTGACAAGGGATGGGGTGTTGAACCAGGCTGCGATTTGGACAAAGGCCCTTCGAAAAGCTCAACGAAAGCGGAACGACGAATGACATGGACACATCGCCATAGGCTTGCCCTGCCCATCATCAACGTCCCGCCTCGCAAGACCGAGCCGAACAGGTAATTGGCAGGCATCCGGCCAGACCGGTGATGAGACGATGATACATACGGGCTCGATCATGATAACCGCCGCGGCAGCGTGCAAAGATGGCGACGATGTCGGGCGCGGCGGGGACAAGTAGAACAGCCTTTGGGCGGCCGAGTCAGCTGCGGGAAAACTCAGGAGAAAGAGAGTCGCTTTTGCTACCTTGCTTGACACCACAGCAGACAACACCAGTCAGTTATCACTGCACCTGTGCCTTCCCTCACCGACGCGAGATGGCGATGATTGTTTCATTTGCTTAGGATGCTGGATAATGGTGGCTCTGTCAGCATATCTTGCACAAGAGAACCTCTCAACCTCATACCGCTCCTGCTACTCTGGGCCTATTGTCCTGCGTGTATCACTTCCACTCAGTCTCCACTCTCCAACGACCTATTCTATCTGCTCTTCACCACCCAGTCCCTACCCCTCTTCAAACACGTCGCCGTGCTGCCGAGAACCCTCCCCGTCGCCCCCGTGATGCACCGGGACGATCCGTGCTTAGCGCGGACTGCGCTTGATATTGCTCACCAAGCTCGCTCTTCCACCTTCTCCTTCCTCCAGTAACAAACCGCGAAGCCGTATGTACTCACCCTTGCACACTCCGGCCGGCGACGACGTCGAGACGCTGACATAGCTGGCCGTATCAGCAAGCAAACGCCGTTTTTACGCTCTCTTCCTCGCGACTGTAAGTTGTTCACCCCCTCTTGCACCTTCAATAGCACGCGCGACAGCGACGGCGACTCGGAGAATCAGGGCCTGCGTGCTTCGATCTCATCAGCGTCGTGTTCGCTGTCAAGCGCTGGTTGTCGTATTTATGGCGCAACGCGATGCTGTTCGTTGTGATAAGAAGCTGACACGCCTTTGCACAGCCAACACCACCGCCCACGCCGTAAGTTCACTGTCCGCAGAGTGATATCGATCGATCTTCATCGCCCGCCGGGCCCAGAGAAAAAGCCACAGCCGGTAGCATTTGCACGACGGCATGCTCGAGGATCAGGAGGCTGATACTCATCGACAGACCACCAACACCCGCACAGCCGACCGCCGCCGCCGCCGCCACCGTAAGTCATATCCATTCTCTTCATCATACATCTCGTAGCACAGCAAGACCGCGTCTCTGCGCTGTGATACCCTGGTCTCGGCAGCTACACGACGTGTACAGTCACCTGTCAGCTACATCGAATCGCTGAACTGAACGCCAACGAGATGGTGCTCACCGTCCTATGCTTCGTCATCTGTTCTCGTTGCTGCAACTACTTTTAAGGTCAATTAGGCTGACCTTCAATTGCAGATGTGCTCCGTCACCCGAGAGCGGCACCGGCTGTGCGGCCACGTGAGTACCACCTGCCCCCCGCCCGCACTTATCCACACACTGACCAGATGACCGACCAGATCTACACCAAGTTTGTGGGCGGCGCGTCTGCCTGCGCGCAGTCCGAGCCAGATCCTGAGGGCTTCCGGGGCCGCGTCCCGTGCGACCGCCCGACGCAAGTCGGGGAGGTCGTCATGTCGCACCTTGGGTGGTGCCCGTACTGCGCGCAGCAGACGGCCTTCTGGGCGGCGAAGAAGCTCCGTCTGGACGCGCTGGCGCGGACGTTGTACGCCAGCATCGCGCAGTAAGTCTGCCTTTCTTTTCCCGTCTGCTTGTACCGGCACAGTAAGCAGCAGGCTCTCCGCATTACGGGAGCAAGCTTCGACGACGACACCGATCACCCGGTCGAAGACCAAAAAACCCCTCGGCAGGCTGGAGACGACGCACTGGGTCCTGCGTCTCTGGACTTCCGAAGCCACCAACATGCCATGGCGTATCTTGCGGCACGACAGAAAGCCGAGAGTATCACTGCTGAGACTGTCGATTCTGCGCCCTGGAATGTCTGTCACATGCCTTCCACAGGAGTCGCTGACCGGAAGGCACGCCTGCCAAGACTTTCCGCATAGGGCTTAGTCTGTCAGATGTGACGGAACTGCTTCCGCGGCGCCGAGCTCTGAAACGTGCCTGCTGCGTGCTGTTCCTGCCTTCTTTATTGACTTCACCCTTGATTGTGTTCACTGCAGAGTGACACTACTGACGTTGTCGTCTTTCTTGGTACAGCCTCCCGGGCTTCGCGCAGCCTCAATAGACCTGACCACCACCACCACCATGGTCCTCGGCCATCGCAAGAACTCGCTCGCCGGCCGCTCGTCAACGGACGAAACACGAGACAGCGATGGCGGCGAAGATGTCGAAGTGGTCGACAGCGAGCAGGGCAACGTCCTCACCCACATTATCTCCCAACTCCGCCCCGGCGCCGACCTCTCCCGCGTCACCCTTCCCACCTTCATCCTGGAGCCCCGCAGCATGCTGGAGCGGATCACGAATTTCATGGCACATCCCGACACCCTCCTGCCCCTCCCCACCATCGACGACCCCATCAGCCGCTTTGTCGCCGTCACGAAGTTCTATTTATCGGGCTGGCACATCAAGCCGCCCGGAGTCAAGAAGCCGCTGAATCCCGTGCTTGGCGAGACGTTCACTGGGTACTGGGACTACCCCGATGGCACGAGGGGGTATTACATCAGCGAGCAGACATCACATCACCCACCGAAGAGCAGTTACTTTTACATGGCACCGGAGCACAGCATACGGATCGACGGCACATTGAAGCCGCGGAGCAAGTTTTTAGGCAACAGCGTTGGCAGTTTCATGGAAGGGATCGCGGTCATGCGCTTTCTCAATCGTAATGAGCGCTAGTAAGTGGAGACCCCCTCTCATGCCTCGACGTCACGCAAGCAGTGATGCTGACGAGGTGCGCGCGCAGCTTCGTCACCCAGCCGAACATGTACGCACGCGGCATCCTCTTCGGCAAGATGAAGTACGAGCTTGGCGATCACGCAGTCGTCCGCTGCCCGGAGACAGGTCTGGAGGTGAACATCGAGTTCAAAGTCAAGGGCTGGATGAGCGGCACCTACAACGCGATCGGCGGACATATCAAGGACAGTAAGAGCGGGAAGAACCTCTTTGAGCTGAGCGGGCTGTGGAATGGCGAGATGTTCTGCAAAGACCTGGCGACAGGCAAGAAGGAGCTGCTGTTTGATGCGACCCACGCGAAGCCGAGCATAGTCAAGGCGAGACCGGTCAGCGAGCAAGGACCGCGAGAATCGCAGCGATTGTGGGACACGACGACGCGTGCGATCAAGAAGGCTGATCAGAAGACTGCGACGGACGAGAAGACAAGGATTGAGGACGAGCAAAGGCGAGAAGCGGCTGAACGAGGCGGCGAGGAGAACTGGAAGCCCGTGCTCTTCAAAGCCGCCCCACCAGGCGATGAAGAGCAGCTGGACTGGATCATCAACGCGACTGTGGACGACCGGGCTCCGCCGGACAAGCAGCTCAAACAGATCCTCGCCATCGCACCCATCCTTCCAGGCCAAAGCATGCAAGAAGCGCCCAAGAAGGGTGAGCAGCCACCATCTCGACAGTCATACGCCTCCTCACAGCAAAGCACAACGTCCTACTCCTCCCAACAACCCACAAGAGCCCAGCCATCAGGCAACGATCCTATCGCCCTCGGCCAACACAACAGCAACCCTACCCAGCCCACCTCATACGCCCAGACACAAGCACCCTCATCGACATCCACCAATACCCCTTCCAGCCGGGGTCTCGCATCCAGCATGGATGGCATGAACCTCAACAACAGTCACTCGGGCCCCACGAACAGCACGGCGCCCTCGTCATGGCGGTTCGGACAGCCGGTGACGCGCACGAACAGCGTCGGGGCCGAAGACACGTTCGTGGATGCTGAGACATGAGATCTTTCCTTGCCGCGTTCTGACTCTTCTTCTGCTGCGGGGCGTTCTGAAGAGGGCGGTAATGAGGACATGAGGGCATGTATACAAAGCGATGATACCTGAGGTGCGTGCGGCTCGCCAGCTGCCGTCTCACGAACGAAAAGTTGACTACCTGCTGTATTTGTGCACGTGTATGTGCGTGAAGGCGAGCTCGTGGTGCTTGAGGTATCCAGGTCAGCGGGCCGGGTCATGCTGTCGCGCCGCTCTATCGCGTAAGTGCTTTGCTCACGCAATATTTGCGCGTGAGCCATGACGTGGAGACGCCTTGCCGTGCCATTGAAGCGTAAGGCACATGTAGGTAGAGGATGAACAGTCTTTTGACCAAGCTTTCCGGCAGTGTCGGACCGGATGTGGGCCCAACGTCCAACGTCGATCGGACATCGGCTCGGTGACGCGTCTTCTCCGTCTCCCATTTCCATCCTACATCTCCACAATCCATCCTCATCGGCGAGAGTGTGCGGCAGAGCCAGTGCGGCTAATCACCTGCCGCTATGGCCATCTTGGACACGACTCTTGCTTGTGCCGCGACCACCCTTTCTCCTTGATGCCGATGTCTCGACCGCCACACGACACAGTGAGATATACACGACTCGAGGACGGCTACGTCTCCGGAAGTCGACAGCCTGGGGCCGTGATCCAAATTCAGCGATGCCGCATTCCAGCATGTGAACACCCGCTGCCTACATACCTTCCGGCATCCTTATCATACCGCTTGGCAGATCTCGACACTTGGCGGCTCTCTTTCAGATCTCTTTGTCCGGATAATGCAGATGCTATTCTTGCTACTTTTGCTCATTCTCAATGTCTGGCGGAGGACCGCTGCCTCGCCACTCGCCGGCCTGGCTAAGCGCGACGCGCCCTTTGAACAAGTCCGCACGCGACTGGACTGGAGCCACCAGAACGCGGACCAGGATCAGCCGGACAAGTACTTCCACGAGTCCACATTCGCTGAGCACTACGACGGCCGGTTTGCGGACCGCCCGCTGAATTACGATGAGCGGCGAGAGCACCTCACAGCGCTGATGCAGACGTACCTCTCCACTATGGGTGATATCGGCGCCGAGACGTGGATCATGCACGGCAGTCTGCTGGGCTGGTACTGGCAGCGCAAGATCTTGCCTTGGGATTCCGACATCGATGTCATGGTTTCCGAGCAGTCTATCCGGCATTTGGCTAGCTACTACAACATGACCGTGCATAGCTTCTCGCTGCCTTCCGAGACCGCGGCTGGAGGCGAGGATGAGACTCGAGAGTATCTACTGGAAGTGAATCCGCACTACAGCAACGCCAGCCTCGACAGCGTCAACAAAATCGATGCTCGCTGGATTGACACCACCACTGGACTCTTCATCGACATCACTACGCTGCGCCGCAACTATACCGCAGAAGCTCAAGGCATTGATGGCGCCATGATGGTCAAGGATAGGCACCACTACAGCTACGACGACATATTTCCGCTCCGGCACAGCACGTTCGAGGGCTCTCCAGTCAACATCCCATTCGCGTACGCCGAGCTGCTGATCGAGGAGTACGGGGAGAAGGCGCTGTCCGACGTGTACTTCCAGAATCACCGGCTCGACCCGCGGAAGGGAGAATGGGTGGCGCTAAGGTACGCTGAGCTCGTTCGGTACGAAGACAGGGGCGTGGTCTTTGAGGATGCATTTTGGGCCAGTGATCTGGGTAATGTGGACGCTCCTGACCGAGTCTGTGGTGTGCAGCTGCAAGGACTTTGGGACTTGCGGCCTTTACAGGAACCCAGTCGATGGCGTCAATCTGCCTTCGAGTCCTGGCGAGAGCGAGGATGACAAACGAAAGACGGCCGCCACTCAGCAGGATCAGTCTGGCGGACCTCCTGGAGCGCATGACCCAGGCAGATTGCGTCCGCCCCGCCCAATCAAGCAGAGTCTCCAGCGGTCTGGACGTTGGCGGAATCAATGACGCTCAGGACGTGGGACTTCTAAAATGATGGCAGCGCCCGCACGTAAACGGCCTGCCGCACGGCGCACCCGATTCGTGTCAGAGCGTAGGGTAAGCCCCGAGCAATGGAGCGTGGGCAGTGGCATTACAAATATTAGCGGCACCCTGTAAGTAGGCGAAGACCGCAGAATTTCGAACATGTCCGCACAAACGATGAGAAGGCAGACGCGCAAAGGATCCTGGTTGCCGCCCCTGCACGTGG
Source organism: Teratosphaeriaceae sp. CCFEE 6253 (assembly GCA_033119285.1). Classification (NCBI taxonomy): domain Eukaryota; kingdom Fungi; phylum Ascomycota; class Dothideomycetes; order Mycosphaerellales; family Teratosphaeriaceae; species Teratosphaeriaceae sp. CCFEE 6253. The sequence continues at coordinate 12,887 of JAWDJV010009921.1, forward strand.
ATTGCCGTGCCCAGGGTGACTACATGGAAGGAAGATGCGCTCAACATCATAGCAGCCGCCAGTCTATCGCCGATAACACGCTCAGACCTCCGGCACCTTGAGCAGCTCATATCTCTGCCCCTTGGCTTCCAGCGCATCCTCCAATCGCTGCATGCACGCCAGCACCTTCTCCTCTTCAAGCCTGCGTCCAACGACCTGAACAGCGACAGGCAAGCCCGACATTGCGATGGAGTCGTAGTGCTTGTAGGCCCCGTACGCCACCGCATTCATCTTCTTGATGTTGACGGATCGCGGAAGCAGGTCCTTGACGGCATCGACGTGCGTGACGGGCAGGATCCCACACGTGTAATCCAGCAGGTTGAAGAGGAACGTGTACCCACACGCCGCAGCCGCGGAGCTCATGCCACCGTGAGGCACCGCCGGCGTGGCGTTCGGTGGAGTCAGGATGAAGTCCAACCCATCGCCCTTGTCACCGAAACTGTTCCACCACTCATGCCACTTCGCCTTGTAGAGCTCACGCTTCGTGACCCATTGCCAATTCTCATACGCGCTCTTCTCATGCCAGTGCTCCAGCAGTCCCGCCCAGATGTCGTCACGCTTGAGGTACTTGACGTACGCCCAATAGAACCACTTGATGAAGCGCGGCAGCCGCATGTAGCGTCCGAACTCCTTTGCGCCGGCGTCGTCGGACTCGCCCGTGCGGAAGAAGCTGCGGAAGGTGCGGGTGCCGTCGGCGTTCAGGAGATTGCTGGCGATAACCAGCGCTTCGTAGGGGTTGGGGGGCGTGACATTGAAGACCTCGTGGCCTTGGTCTTGCAGGGCGCGGGCGGCCATGTTGAGGGCGCGGGCACATGCGGGAGCGGGGTC
>JAWDJV010009922.1:0-13749 GCA_033119285.1 Teratosphaeriaceae sp. CCFEE 6253
CGCGCGCGCGGGGTCCGCGTCGTAGCGCTGGGGTTCGGGGGAGGGCTCGCGGTGCTGCTCCACGGCCTGCGCGAGGGAGGCGGTGGGGAGGGCGCGGGGGGGAAGGGGGTCGGCTTTCTCCAATTCCTGCGCGGGGGCGGAGCGGGCGACGGGCATGGCGATGCGGACGGGGCTCGACGGCTCTCCTTCGTCCTCTTCGTCGTCCTCGGGTTCGTCCGCGGGGATCGGGCGGGGGGGTGGGGGCGGGAGGTCCAGGTGCTCTTCCGCTGGGCGGTCCGTGGGCTGGGCCGGGCGCTGCGGGAGGCCGGGCATAGGGACGCCTCGCGGGCCGGCGCCGGCATTGGGTTTGCTGCTCGTGTCCAATGGGGGTGGAGCGGGCGCACTACCGGGGGCGCCCATGGGCGGGGCGTTGGCAAAGCGGTCGCGGATACTCCCCACGCCGCCTGCACCGCCAGTCCTCGGCTGGTCGTCGTCGTTGTCGTCGTCGGGTTGGGCTTGCGGGGGTGCTTCCGCTTCATCCCCCGTGCGCTGCGCACTCATACCACTCGCGCTCCCGCCCGTGCGCGACGGGACCTGCACGCCCCACTTCTTCCCCCCGTAGCCGCTCGCCCAGGGCGTTGCGCCCGCACCGCTCCCCTGCGCCTGGATCGGGCTAGCGGGCTGCTGCGACTCCGCCGCCGTGCTCCCGCCCCTCGCCCGCCGCCGCTCCTCCCACTGCTGCGCCGGCGTCTTGCCGCCCTGGTTCGCGAACGTTCGGCTCGCGGCGCCAACCGGAGCAACAGGTGCCGTGGGTTGGGCGCCCGGGAGTGGGGCTTTGGTGCCGGTGAAGTTGCTGGATTGGGAGCCGAAGCGGCTCGCGACTTGAGGTTTGGGGAGGGAGGCGAGACGGCCAGAGGAGGATGAGGAGGTGTTGAAGGCGGAGGAGCGCTCGGTCAGGGTTTTGGGCCGCTCGTCTTCGGTGGGCTGAGCGGGTGTGGGAGGGGGAGGTGCGGGTACGCCGCCGCTTCCTTGAGCTCGCCGGCGGATCTCGGCGATGTCTACCTTGCCTATTGGCTCGTAGGCACCTTTCACCACTGAAGGTCGGTCGTCTTGCTTGCGAATGCTGCTCTGCTCTTGGGAGCGTAAAGCGTTGATGTCCACCTTGCCAATTGGTTGGTACCCGCCCCTCACCACATCCGAGTCCCCGTTTGAGGACTGCTGTGGTGCTTGGTACCGCGAGGGCTCCTTCTGCGACTGCAAGGACGCCATGTCGACCTTCGTCGGCCGGTACGCCGACTCCACCTTTTCGAGCTGACTGCGCGATGGAGCAGGAGCGTCCGTCGCCCAGCCATCGGCGTCTGTGGGAGCTGTGGAGGCGGGTGGCGCTTGCCGTGACCTCGTTCCCAGCGGAGAGAAGCCGGAGCTGCCGAACGACTTAGTCGGCAGCACCGGCTTGCTGGCCACCGGCGGCGCGGGCCCACTCGCCGCCCCAGCCCCACCTCCGCCCCCGCTGTACTTGCTCCCGCTCGCATCCGCCACCTTCTGCACGATGCCATCGGGCGTCAGATCCGCGTCACTCCGCGCGGTGACCTGGACATGATACCCGCGCAGCACCTTCGCCACGGCATTGAGATGGCTGGTGAAGTAGCCCTTCGTCCGCTCCGGCACGCCCTCGCCGCACCAGCCGACCAGCACGGTCTTGGGCAGGCCGGTGTTGGGGTCCTTGACCTTGACGAAGGCGAACTGCATCCGGCCATCGCCGAAGTCGTCGATGAGGTCGGCGAGCTCGCCTTCGCCGGTCGTCTGGAGCTTGAGCACGGATTCCTTGGCGGAGGCGGACCCGAAGGCGCTGACGAGGGGGGACTGCACGGTGTAGAGGGCCCATTGGGCGTAGGTGCGGGAGGCGCTGGTGGGGGCGGGGGCGGCGATGATCTTGTTGTAGGAGGAGGTGATGGCCGGGCCGTGGGCCGAGAGATTGAGGGACGACATGGCGGAGAGTGCAGAGGCAGCGGTGGAGAGGAGGGGTGGTCAAGAGAGTGTGTGCCTGGAAGTCGCCCTGCACGAGCTCCGTTCTCCAGCTCGTGCCAAGCCCGCTGACGTGAAGCTCGCATTCTTGGTGCAGGTGGGGGCCCGGCGGCCGCTCCCGCCGTCACTCCTCCCTTCCCGTCGCAGCAGCGTCGCGCCACGCCGCCCGCCTCACGATTCCCATCATTCGCCGGGACAGAGGCAGGCAGCAGCAGCACGACACCCACTCGGCAGCAGCGAGGCGGACACACCGGATCAGGGAGGTACACCCCCCCACGCGACCGCGCGCGCTTAAGTACCCACACCACTCCTCCCTCCCTCTCGTCACGCGAAGTGTCGTTCGTCCCTTCCCTCTCTTGTGCGCGTCGCCTGCCAGGCTGCCATTGGGAGGTCGACTGCTTACACACAGCCTGCGCGGTCTGGGAGATTGTAAGATTGAGGTGGTGTACGGTGAGGCATTGGCACATTGCCATGGACAGCCGAGGAGGCAGCGAGGCGCCGTCGTCGGAAGAGGACTTCTACGCGACGGAGCCGCAGACCGCATTGCCAGACGAAGAGGATAACACGGACCTGGCGGCGTCGCTTGGCATGGAGCTGGAGGAGCCCGTTGCGCAACGCGTCATCGACGCGACCGGACCAGACGTCGAGGAGCCCTCCGTGGGTACCTCCGTGGACGCGCCGGCAACAACCTCACCTGATGTCTTGCCGTCGGCTGCCAAGGAGCCGGTCCACGTGAATGGCCATCTGGACGACCACGCGGAGGCCGACCAGCCGCCCACGGAGCAGGACACGAGGACCGCACTGCTGCCTACTGCCGGACCGCAGTCGCCCGTTGGACAGCATGATGTCCCAGTGAATGGAGACCCCCACGGCCACATTCTGGACAATGCTGCTGCTGCTCCTGCGGCCTGCCATGGCGACATCGTCTTGGACAATACCGAACATATGAACGGTGAAGCTGATCAGGTGCCCCATCCAGCCCCTGCTCACACCAACGGTATCATCACCAACAAAGCCATCATGGACGACCCCGGCGACTCCTCCTCCGAGATGGATGTGTCTGATGCCTCCAGCCGGGAATCCTCGCCAGAGCCGGAGACCGAGGAGCCACACCATCCGGGTGCCAAGCGGAAATTGAGCGATACCGCGGACACGCTGGATCTCTTCGAACAAGCCATCGAAGAGGCCTCGCACAAGAAGCCCAGGCTGTCGCCACCCGTGACCGCCCCAAAATCGGAAGGCCACCAGTCATCACCCGCAGCCCGCCTGCCGACCGAGCTCTGGCAGCAGATCTTCCTCCGCCTGCCCCCGGCCATGCTCTCCCGTTGCCTGCTCGTCTGCACGTCCTTCCACGCGTATCTAACCACAACCAAATCCGTCCCTGTCCCGAAGAAGGATGCCAAGAAGGTTCGCATACTCGACAGCAATGCCATTTGGTCGGAAGCCCGCAAGAACTACTTCGCCAATATGCCGCGTGCGCTAGGAGACATGACGGAGCTGTCCATGCTTCAGCTGGTCGGCGGGAAGACCTGCCAGTTCTGCCAGAGGATGCCCGGACCCTCGGCGAACCCGGGGATGGGGATGATGACCACCCCGTTCAATGCCGGACCGGGACCAGAAGGCGTGAGAGTCATCTGGCCGTTCGCCATCCGGACGTGTGGGCAGTGTTGGGAACATCACACGCTCAAAGTGAGTACCCAGCCCTCTCTCTCGTGGCCCGCGCTACTGACTGAGTGAAACACGAACAGGACGTCGACCTCCTCGTCTCCCCGGCGGCCGCGCTCCGCTTCGGCCTCGCCTATGCCTTCCGGACGCCGGATCTGCATTTCGTGCCGGAGGTCCAGCGCCAGCAACCCGGTGGGATCCCATCCCATCTGCGCGTGGCGAAAGTGTACTACAAACCGCACGTGCAGGACATCATCGCCGAGAAAGAGGAGATCCGGGGATTCGGCGAAGGCACCGCGAGTGAGTGGCAAAAGGGCCTGAGCAACAAAGGCAAGGAGAAGATGGTGGATGCTGCCAGGTGGGAGCGCTGGGAGCAGCAGGTCCACTCCACCATCCGTGCGGACCTATCGAGAGTGCTGAGGGAGTATGACCCGACTTCGTTCCCGCACCTGGTGGCGGCTGCTGCTGGTAAGTCTGCTGGAGTAGGAACAGGGGTGAGTGTAGGCGTGCAGCCTCCTACGGCTGTGTATGGGCATGGTAAGCTGGAACATCCTTTCTTTGGGACTGTCTGCACGCTTCCCGTCCTTTTCCTCTCTACTTTCCACACTCTACTCTCCGCAATGCGGGGGTGCTGAAGAGCACTCTCGACTGACTGAGCGCTCGCCCGCGCGCCTTCAATATCCTGATATAGCCTAACGTACGTCTCCAGGCACGCACTACGCACATCCTCTCCCTCCGCAGCCAACCTTCGCCTACCCACCTAATGGCAATTACACCGTCCCCTACCAAGCACCACCACAACACGCCACCTTCCACCCACTCCCACGCCCCGTGCGCAACGCCCAAGAAGTGGAAGAAGCGCGCGCCGCCCGCAAAGCGGACATCGAGCGCCGCTGCGCCGCCCTCCTCCCGGCCCTCGAGCCCGCCGTGCTGCAGCACATTGAGTCCTTCCAAGCCGCCATGCAGATCACGACGCCCATGACGGACGGCCAGTGGGGCATGCTGCTGCCGCGCTTGCTCGCGCAGCGCGAGCCAGCGGAGCTGATCGAGCATGCGCGCGCGGAGCAGCTCGCTGCGTTGCAGTCTGCCATCCCGATGCACGGGAGTGGAAGGGGAGGAGGAGGAGGGGAGGTGGAGTATATGGGGTTGCGACCTGCGAGGGAGGTGTACGATGCCGAGTACGAGCGCGCGCAGGAGCCGCTGCGGAAGCGGCTGGGAGGTTATGCAGACGAGGTGGTGAACGGAGCGTGGTGTGGCGGGAAGGGGTTGGAGAGGGAGGGCGTGCCGCGTTTCGTCGTGGATGTCCTGTTGCATGTGCGGCGGCGGTATCTCGAGGAGAAGGCGGCGGGGACGTTGCCTACCACACCTACCTCCCCGCTGAACGGCGCGAACGGCAAACCGCACGGCCCCTCGGACAAGGCGGAGCACGACCGCCCCTTCCTGTCCCTGGACAACATGAAGCACATCCACGACACGCACGTCCGCCCGCTGACCGACGCCCTGCGCCGCGAGCCCTTCATCTGCGCCGCGTGCCCCGTGGAGCGCGGCAAGCCGAAGTGGTTCGCCTTTGAGGGGCTGATGCAGCACTACGGCGCCAAGCACACCGGCGATTTCGGGAGGGGTAATGTGGTGGTGCATTGGCAGACGGCGGCGTGGCCGGACGAGGCGCCGTTTTTGACGCAGGAGGGCGTGGCGAGGTGGGTGGTTGCGGAGAGGAAGGGGCGGGGGAGTGGGGGAGGTGGGGGAGGGGGCGGGCATCATGGGCAGGCGAGTCATTCACAGGCCGCGAACCAGCAACAACAGCACCAGCAGCGGGATGATCCGGGGACTGCTGGACATGCGGCCAACAATTTCTTCCGGACGCAAACGCCGCCTGCGGATGCGAACCCGGACGCGCAGCTCAATCGACTCGCAGCCGACGCGCGCGAGATCTGGGATCGACTGGACGGGTCCAGGGACCTGCTCGAGTGCATCCGCTTCCACACCGTGCTGCACCATGCCCTCACGCGCTTCACGACGCATTACCCCGGTGCAAGGCCAAGTCTGGATTTACTGACCGATGCGCTCGCGACGCACGTCCTGATGCGGCCGATGAAGAATGCGCATGGGCTGGCGTGTAAGATGTGCGTCACTGCTGCGCAGACACAGCGACAGAACGGCGTGCTTGATGGTACCCCGGGGAATGCTGCGCAGGGCTACTATGAGAGGGTGCGCGGGGTCAAATTGTGGAACGCGTCGAGTTTGATCTCGCACTTCAAGATCGTGCACGAGGGCTCCACCACAGGCGGCACGCCGGGGGAGGTCCGGCTGGATTGGGCGCGGGACATGATCGAGGTGCCCGAGGCGGTCATCATAAGGGAGCTGCTCGCGACGCCGGGTATGGACGATGGGAAGCTGGCGCTCATCGCCGCGGCGTTCCCGGGCGTGTTCGCGGATCCGCTGCCGAGGATTGGGGTCGTGACGGAGGAGCCGGTGAAGGTCAAGGAGGTCGGGCCCGATAGCGGGTTGGCGAAGCGGCTGCTGGGGCGGTTGGAGAAGAAGGCGCCAGCGGGGAAGAAGAGGAAGGGGCTTCCGGGCGCAAATGGTAGCGCCGGTAGTGCGAATGGCGCGGTGTCGAATGGGCGGTCCGGGAGCGAGGGGCTGGGCAGCGAGGGGTCTTTGCCGGAGCCGGGGGAGAACGAGTACGATCCCCGGAAGCCGATGTACGCCGAGGCGAAGGAGGAGGATCCCATGGCCAAGTTCGACAGCGATGTGGCGAGGAAGGCGTCCGGGAGTGCTAGGACTGCGTCGGGTGCGCAGGCTGGGCTGCCGTTCGCGCTGGCGCCCGAGACGCTCGCGGCGCTGAATAGTCTGACCGCGGGGGCTGCGGCGCAGTCACAGCAGGTCCCCGCGATTGAGCGCAGTCCCTCGGTCGGCAGAGCGGAGCCCGCGCAGAACGGCATGAGCGGGAGCGCTGCTCAGGTGCCGGATATCTCGGCCATCTTGGCCTCGCTGACGGGCCATCTGCAGCCTGCGCCAAGGACCTCGCCATCGATGGCCAGAGATGCTCGGGCTGGCAGTGCACCTCGCGCGGTGCATAGTCATGCTCACCCATACGCGCCTGTGCAAGCATCGCCAAACGCTCACCGTCCGGATAGCAGGCGGTCCAGCGGGAGGCATGTGCCAGAGTACCGCACCTCGGCCTCTCCTGTGCGGCTCGACATTCAGGACCTGCAGGCGACTCTGGCTCGCAATGCCCGGCAGTATGACCAGAACCAGCGTGCACCGCCCACCCATACCCAGCCTTTGGTCTCCCCTGCCCGCTTCGATGCGCAGGATCTGCACGCGACGCTGGCGCGCAATGCTCGGCAGTACGAGCACAACCAGCATATCCCCGCCACCTACGCCAACCCACCCGCATACGCCCCGGCGCCGCGCTCCCCGCCACGGTATCGCTACGTCTACGAGGACGAACAACCAGCCTACAGCCCGCGCGCGCATGCGGGGTCGCAGCAGTCCTACAGCGACGCCATTCATTACGTCCAGCTCGCGGACCAGCACCGCCTGCCCCAACACACGTCGGCGTCGCAATACGGGTACGAATACGATCCGCGCCCGACTGTGGCCCCGCAGCCGCCCCGCCCGATCTACGTGGATGAGTACGGCCGCCCGCTCGAGCTGATCCCCGTCGATGCCGCGCCGGCGCCGGTGCAGTACGCGCCGCATCCGTTCGAACAGCAGCAGCAGCTAGAACAGCAACAGCAACAGCAACAATATGCGCAGCAGCAGCAGTACGCGCGGTACGCGGCGGAGCCCCGGCCTGCGTTGTATGGCCAGCCGCCGCAGTATCAGGCTCTGTATGCTGCTGCTGAGGCTCAGGGGGATGGGGGGCGGGTGTACTATGAGCCGGCGGAGCAGCACGTGGGTGGGGGAGGGGGTTATGCGGAAGGCTATGCGGTGTATGAAGATGTCGGGCGGTCGTCTGTGCCGAGGGGCTAATGGCCCAGGGTTGGGTTGATGCTTGAGGCCGATGGGAGGCGTAGCGGATTGTTTGCTGGCTTGATAGAGGCCGTTTTGAGCGTACATTATGGCGGACGGCCGCGGAGATTGTGGGAGATAAGCTGGCCGCGATGTCCGAGTGCAAATGGAGAAGATGTTGTTTGGTCTGCTCGATGAAGGCTTCCCCATGTACCGTCCTCGGGCTATGCACTGTGTTGTGCCCTCCCAACCGTCCCGCGCATCCGCCTGCCTCCTTATGCCATGGACGCAACGATCATGGCTCTGCGGGGGAGATCTGTCCATGGAACTGGTCGTGTGCCTGGGTGAAGGATGTGATGATCTGTCAGCCGTGGGAAGGCGTCACCACTGGCAAACCCCTTGTGTTCTACCGGTAGCGGTCGGATCTGACGTCGGGGAACGAGTGCGGGAAACAGTGTTAAGGAGGAGAAGCGCTGGTATGAGAGAGCGAGGATCAGACTGTACCTGGTGTGGTGCCACAGTCAACCACTCACCATCTGCATCTCACATGGCGAGTGGCGCAACACGGATGTTCGGTGTATTGAGGTCAGAATGGTGCGCGAGAGCTAGACAGCGCCTGGGCAGTTCACTAACCACGGAAAGACGGCAAAGGCACCTCAGACGGGCGGACCATCGCGCAGGCCGGACAACAGACCTGCCAGCATTTAATCCGGCCAAGGTGCAATCGTCCCCGGTAAGTTCTCGCCGCGTCGAAGAAAGTTGGCGCCTAAGGGGTTGGCATGCCAAATAGATGGCCTGGAAGGACCCAACACAACGGCCGTCCGCATGTCCTGATCCGTAGCTGCTGCCTGCGCTTTCCAGAGACCCGGGACCCGAGGATTGGCGTGGAGACTGTGATCGACGACATGAGTGGAGGGCGAGGGATTCGTGACGGTTCGCAGGAGACGATGTACTCTGCGAGCAAGATCGGTGCTCGCCGCTGGCGACAGGATGGTTTCGTCGTTCTTCGCAGGAGGGACGTGATGCAGGGTATCACTGGTCAGCTCACGAGATATAAAGGTCGGAGACGGCTGTTGCGGCAATGCTGTATCGTCCGCCGGAAGCGCGGCGTGAGTGAGGGTGGATCCTGGCGGGTGTGAACATGCTCTCGAACAATGCTGCATTGAGCCTGGGATGCTTCAGTTCGACTGCACCATACGGCACGTATCATGCACAGCCGCTCGTTAGGGCGCAGGTCACTGCCGTCCCTCGAGCTCGAAGTGTCTATACCAACGCCGCCTCACATGTGTAGCGGAGACGTACCTTAGTGATGGACAGGATGTTGAGCGTGACGCGTCGCGAAAGGGCGTGGGGTGGACGACTGTCTCGGAACTGTCGAGTCATCTGCCGCGACTGCTATTGCACATGGATGCTGCTATCAAGCCTTCGTCATACGCCATCGTCGGCCAGCCGACGTGTCCTCTCCCGCGTGCGTCTCATCAAGCGGTTGGATCATCTCATCATCGTCTTAAGCAGAGCTCGAAGCCGGCCTTTCCGAGCGGAAGGATTCGATGCCCGACCGCCGTTCACCGGTCCGCTGCTTGGCGAGCGTTGGACTGAGGCAGCAGGATATCCCGACCGATTTCTCCCATCCGCGGTCGTGTGGACGGGCTGGCGTGAGGCTATACCGTCGTTCCTGCTGCGCCCAAATACGGTATATGGACTGTCGATGGAGATGCAACGAAGAGAGACGGTTCTGATTGTATAGACGTCGAGGGTCGCTTAGTAACACGAGCGCGAGGAAGGCGCGCTAGAGAAGAAGCGGGCTAGCCTCCAGGCAGCAACGACGTCGCCTTGAGCGTCAAGAGAACGACCTCAGCCAGCAGCGCGCCGCTCACGTCTCGCCATCACGACCTCCTCAATCCAGCCTGACGACTACCTCCAGGCCACGTATCCGATACTCCACGCGGCCACACTCCTCACCGTCTCTTGGCATTGTCCTTGTCACCGCAGACTGTCCCAGCGACCGCCTAGAAGGTGGCCTTATCATCACCGGCCGGCTCGTCAACTCGACCGAAGTTGGATACCTTAGGCCCGACACCCATTGGCCCTGGAAGCGTGAGTCACACGGTGGGAGGACGCACGCGGCACGGAGCTAACTCCCTGCAGCGACCGCCCCGCCCTACGACCCCGGTACATCATCGCCCTCGGCCAGCATGTCTTCTGCCCACCCCCGCCGTCGCCCTGCGCGCCCAAGCGACGCCGCCATGACTCCCGTACTCATCGACTCTTTCCAGAAAATGTCCATCCGCAAAGGCGACACCTTCCACAACAACAAGAAGACCGAGGACATCTGGGACCCGCTGGAGTCGTCCTCGTCCGGCCCGCACAAGGCGGCACGCTCATCCACCTGCCCGAAAGCACTGGAGGACCTCCTGATCGGGCCTGGTGGACGTCGCACGGCCGACCTCTTCGAACGCGTGGACAGGGCCGTTGCGGCCAACAATAGCCTCGCCCTTGCCGCTGTGCTGAGCGAGCCTGAGGTTCTGCCGGGGCCGGACTTCACCAACGCGGACGACGACGCCGCCGCGCTCAAGACACGCCCGGAGATCCGCCGCCACAGTCATTCCTCCGACAGCGGTCTGGGGTCAAGCATTGCCGAGTCCGACGCTGTCTCTGCTGAGACCGGTAAGCAAGCTCCAGCTCCTGCAGCTTTCCCCGCTACAAACGACCCACTGACCCCTGCTGCAGAAGACACCACCCGCACCCACGTCGGCGCCGGCAAGGAAGAGCGTGTCCTCAGCCGCTACGCTTGTGGCCAGATCCACAGGCACATCATCGTCCCTCTCCTCAATGAACCGGCGCTGAAAGACTTCCACCCCATCATCGAGAGGGTGCCGGAGCGCATCGGCAACAAAGAGATCAAGACACTTCGTGAGCTCGAGAAGACTCTCATCTTCCTAGCACCGGTAAGTGGCGCAAGTCAGGCAGCAGACTGTGCACAGACTCATTATGGCGTAAAGGAGTTCTCTCGCGGCATCGTCACCAACTATCTCCGTTTCTGCGAACGTACGATTCGCGTCTTGCACACGACTGTCACGACACTTCACGAGTCCGACCAGCGCGCGCCGACCGATCGACCGTATACACAGGGCTATTTCTTCGACTTGGTTGACCAGGTGTGTTTTGGGCAGCTTCGCCAGAAGCCCCACCGTATTGACATCGACTTTCAGATCCGCAGATACGCACAGATCCTGGCAGCGACACGCCAGAGAGAGGAGCAGGGCGAGAAACCCGACGAGGTGGACCACCAACCGTAAGTCACACCCAATCAGTGGCCCCACTTTTCAAGCCACCGCCAAGCTTGTTGGTCTGCTGCGGCACGAAGGATCCGCCACCTACTGCCGCAGCCCGTCAAACAAAAGCATTGCGCATGTCCATTGAGCATGCTTCGTATTATCACCTGCATGTATCACGTGCTGACTCTCTCCAATGCAGGGGCGAGACTGTCTCAATTTCGGGTGGCATGAGTCACAACGGCAGACCTGCTGAGATAGTCAGGCACACTGCGGACGGCAAAGCTATAAGTCTCGCCACTGGCCAGACCCTCTCTCCCGACGACGTCGCTTCTGCCTCGATGAAGCGTCCCATGCCGGCCGACCTCACCGACGACGAAGATGCGCTCCGCTCAATGGCCCGCCGGAAGAAGGGCGCCAAGCCCGAGACTCACGAGTGTCCCATCCCGGATTGCGACAAAGAGTTCAAGCGCCCTTGCGATCTGACGAAGCACATCAAAACCCATGAGCGCCCGTGGAAGTGCCCTGATGCCGATTGCAAGTACCACGCTCACGGCTGGCCTACGGAGAAGGAACGCGACCGTCACGTCAACGACAAGCACTCCTCTGCGCCTCCGGAGTACGCTTGCCTCTTCGAGCCTTGCCCATATCGATCGAAGCGTGAGTCGAACTGCAAGCAGCATATGGAGAAGGCGCATGGCTGGCAGTACGTCCGGTCCAAGTCGAACGGCAAAGGCCGAGCGTCAGGCAGCGTGGCTCACCTGCCCCGCGGCTCCATCCCGCCGTCGCCACACTCCTCCATGCTCACACCGCTCACGCCCATTGCACCCTCGCCGTCGACGCACAGCACCCACAGCTGGGCTTCCCGCGAGTCCATGCCGCCGCCAGTCGGTGTACCGGGACCAAGCAACTTTGGCACACCTGCTTTCGCGCAGCCCTCGCCGGAGTTCAACGACCACTTCAACATGAACTTCAACTTCAACTACAACGACATGACGTCGGCCTTCCCGACCCCGGCGATGAGCGACGACCGACGGACCTCGTCTGCGTCCTCGCACTCGGGCCTGCAGCTGGACGGCAGCTCCAACGTGTCTCCCCACGACCTCGACTTCAACAACAATTTCGGCGGCAGCTTCAGCAACTTCGACTTCAACAACTTCACCTTCCAAGCACCCTCGCCGCAATCCGCCGGCGGCGCCCCCAACCACAACCTCTCGGTCGACTCCGGGTTCAGCAGCTCGCACGCCCCGCACACCTCGCCGGGTGCGCAGCTGGACCAGCCATTCACGGCGCCGCATAACCAGTACGACGCCATGAATGTCGACGAGGGCTTCGGCGGTGGCGACTTCACCCTCTTCGGCAGCGGCGCTACGAACGCGGGAGCGAGCGGCGCGATGTTCCCCTCGCTGCCGGCGGAGGGCAGCAGCTGGGGCAATCTCGGCAGCCAGTTCGACATGCACGCCCCACCGCTGCCGTCGAACAACAGCGCGCTGGACGAGCTGTTCCCAGAGCTCAAAGGCCACTGAGCGCACAGTGGCTTGATTAAATCACGAACCGACTGACACCTCACGACTGAATACGGCACATATGACGGCGCGGCAGGACAGTGACATGGAAGTATGGGGCGGCGGGCAACGCAAGACATCGAAAGCCTCGAAAAACACTGCGCTGGCTTCCTGCTTTTCGGACGGCGATGGGAAGGATACAGGCGGGGAATCGGAGTCATGACCACGGCAGGAGGCGGGACGGGATACCGGCTCACGGCTCCTTCACAGAATGCAGTGCGCACGAAGGAAGGACGGATGGTGGGCATGGGATGTATCAGTAGTGTAGCCGCGTGAGGGCAGTGAGCCTTGAAATGATGAAAGCTCTGCCAAATCCATCCTGTGCTCCACACGCCTTCTTTACAGATACTTTTGCTGATGATGATGACGACTAGCTGCGATATGGTATGGAGCTTCCACATGTGATAAACTTTCTGGCCGCCAAGGCACATGTGCAAGTGCCCCCCCATCCGCTGCCTTTGATATCAGGCGCTTTGCACACCAATGTAGGTTCACAGGTACATCGTCGTGTTCCTGGCATTCACGCTCCAGGCGCAGCAAGACCCGCCGATATCTCCAGGGCTTGCAAGTGGCCATCATGCCGGCGCACCGCATGGTCGAGGCGCGAAGGAACACGCCGCCTCGCGCACGAGAGAGGTATATGGGCTGACCAAAGTTACTCCTCACTTGGAGGACACTGGAGGTAAGCTGTCCACGATGTCGTCCGTTATATACTCTGTGCCCCTGAGCACCTCTCTCTCTTCGCACCGGGACGCATTTGCACTTTGTGTCCGTTGGAAAGCAATTGACTGGCGCTCTCTGGGATATCGATTCGGCTCTGAGCCTCTGGAGCTGCGACCCAAGCGCTCGACAATCTCCTTAGCAGCACAAACATCTCCTCGTGCTTCCGCGATCCCGACGGAGACCTTCAAGACCCTCCGACAACAATCTGCGCAACGCAACATGGGCGAAGTGGAAGCCTACAGCCCGCTGGGGCGCGTGCAGCCGCAGTGGCCCGGCCTCGAGACGCCGGCGGCCCTGCGAGCCCACGCGCTCATGACCGGCACGGGCCTGGCCCGCATCTCCGCCGACCGGGCCCTGGGCGTGCAGCCGCTGCGGCGCTCCTCCGAGCTCGGCTCCTGGCGCTCGCTGTGCCCGGGCTCGTCCCGCGTGCGCACGACGGTCGAGGAGCTGGAGTGCAGCGAGATGAGCGAGGTGGACGAGAATGTGGCGCCGCCGCCGCCGCGGGCGCAGCGCAGCATGCCGCCGCAGCAAGCGAGTCCTGCCAGCGCGGGGAGGAAGTG
>JAWDJV010009923.1:0-13724 GCA_033119285.1 Teratosphaeriaceae sp. CCFEE 6253
TCGGATTGCACCATGAGATCGCGTTCACACTATCAACACTGGCGTACACGCACTCGTTGCTAGCGCGCTCGCAACTCGTATTACTGCACGAGGCGACGATGCTGTCTGCAGAGCAGCGCACGACCGCCATCAGCGCCGCGATGAAGCATCTACTCGAGGCTCACAGCATTCACAAGTACCTGATCTCTCTACCATCTGTGTCGGCGGCCCGCGACGCACCTGCTGATATCCAGCCTTCCACAATCTCGGCACTCGCCTCTCTAACATTGGCCGAAGCAACGCTCATCGTGGTTTCCAAAGACGATCCCTACGCTGCAGCCGTTCTGGAAGACCGCAACGAGAGCAACAAAGACTGGATGTTCAAAGCGCCGAGCATTCCCAAGGTTCGGGCGCACCTGTTCGCGCGGATCTGTCTTGCAGCTGCCGAGCATGCTAGCCAAGCACAGGGCTTGCTTGGTCCCGGCAAGGTGGACGTGGATCTTGTCAAATATGCTGCCGATCTGCGGCGAACAGCTCGAGGCAAAGCAGCGCGGTTTCTGGCCATCGATGCTGAGCTCTCTGGCAAAACCGGCGAAGGGTTGGCATGGCTAGAGGGTGCTCGCAACGAGCTCGGTCTGTCCACCGAGCTCAAGGACGGGCAGCGGAGGGGGCTTCGAGGCTTGAAGCAGAGCTGGCAGGAACGACGCGAAGACAAGCGCGTAGAGAAGGGTGGCGAGTGGGGCCTGGACGCCGGCAAGCTGGAGGAGACGCGGGTCGTGGAGATGCTCGAGGCCAAGTGGGACAAGGAGAACAGCACCATCAACGTGCAGCTAGTGCCGCCCTATCAACCGCTGCTGGCTAGTATGCCGTCGGGTCGAGAGTACCACTCGCCACAGCCGTACCAGCCGCCGCAGCTGGATACACAGACGCTCGTGTTGATGAGAGCACCACCTGACCCGGAGGAGGCTGCGTTCCGTGGCGAGGAGGATGACAGCGGCGGTGAAGAGTATGGCAGTAGGCGGAGTGGGCCTGTCGGAGCGTTCCCAGGGACTGCGGGCGACTATGCCAGAAGTGGCACGAGCCAGAGCTACTACTAAGGCCGCTACCAAGCTCTTGCTCGACAGGCTTGATCGGATCGAAGCCCAGCGATCTCTCAACATCCTGATTTCAGTAGGAAACACATGGGACAGAAGGGCACGAGCTGAACTTCTGCACAAGGGAATGTTAGGAGGCGTCAATGAGAGTCACATACGACCAAATGCTGGTGCAACCCACGACGATATAACCGTATTACTATCTGTGAGCTGACCCTCCCTAATCTTCCCATTCCATATTGGGCCATACTGATGGACTGCCACAGCACCACTCACATTACGCTAGTCGATTGTCAACAAACCCCTGAGCATCGTCGCTTTGTCGTCGTGGCCCATCAGCGCTCGCACGCGAACGCCTCCGTGTGCGCGGTCACGTACTCGCTGCCGCATTGTCACGCGCAAGATGCGGCCGAGCGCGTGCTGGTTCTTCCGGGTGTCACATATGCCAGCGCTCCTCACACGTGGATGCCTGGCACTCTGCAGGGACGTCCGCCGCTCGAGTTGCTCATCAATGTAGTTGCATGGGAAGGTACCTCACCAAGAGGATGCACTGAGGCACAGTGACATCCTCTAGCCGGATGCATGTTGTCCGTTGACGTTGCTAATGCCTGCGCAGTCATCCATGCTGTCGCAGGCCAGTAAAGCAGGGCGGAACGTGGCAACAAGGTTGGAAATGAGCATCCTGGCTCTGAAGTCGAAGCGCATGCCGGGTTGAGATCGCCAGTGGAATTGAGAGCTGGCCTAATTCATTGCTGCCAGCCGCGTTTCGCACTGCCCTGGCGTAGGTATACATGTATCTAAAGCTCGTGATCTTCATCGACGCATTCCGTCCGCAGGTTGCTTACGTCGCGCGCTGCGCAACAACCTCACATATCGGAACTGTTGCGGATGCGAAGGATCAGTGGCAGGATGTCAACCATGGCGTCTGGCGTTGTTTGTAACAAGATATTCCTGCAGTGGCTGCCAGAGGGTTGTAGACTCCATTAATCAGCAGCTTGAGGCTCTGAGCAATGAGGACCTCGGTAAGTGGAGCTCCGAAACGTCAGTGTTGGAGCTTTGCTCGGCCACGGAGTAGTAGAAAAGGGCATTCTGCCACGACATTAGTAGAGAACGGCATTCCGCCACGACATATCAAAGACTCATCTAGTCACAACCCCAATCGAACACATCTCAACAATGGTCAAAGCACGCCAATGGATTCTCGCCAACAAGGCAACGGACCTGGCCACGACGGAAGGCGACAAGCCAACGTTCAAGCTCACGGAGACCGAACTGCCTGATCTCAAGGACGACGAGTTGCTGATCAAGCCCGCCTACCTCTCCAACGACCCGGCACAGCGCGGATGGATCTCGACCGAGGCCAACCCTGAACGCTTGTATGTTCCGCCAGTCAAGGAAGGGGAACCCATGCGTGCCCGCGGTCTGGCCGAGGTGATCGAGTCGAAGTCCTCCAAATGGCAGAAGAGCGATTGGCTCTTCGCGAATTCTGGGTGGTCCGAGTACGCTGTCATCCCAGCATCGCAAGCCCAACCAGCGCCTGAGCTTGAGGGCGGCCTGAGTAGGACATTGTACCTGGGCGCGTTTGGAATGACGGCTCTGACTGCCTACTTTGGCCTCACCGAAGTCGTCAATACGACCAAGGATGATATCGTCGTCATCTCTGGTGCTGCTGGAGCTACGGGAAGTATGGCCGTGCAAATCGCGAAGAAACTGATCGGCGCCAAGAGGGTGATCGGGATTGCTGGCTCGGACTCGAAGTGCAGATGGGTCGAGAAGCTCGGCGCGGATGTCTGCTTGAACTACAAGAGCTCGAGCTTCGCCGAGGATCTGAGAAAGGAGACGCCCGGTCCGGACGGGTTTGCCAACGTCTACTTCGACAACGTCGGCGGCGAGATCCTGGATCTGCTCCTGACGCGGATGGCTCGCTACGGGCGCGTGGCGGCTTGTGGCGCGATCAGCAATTACAACACGACGTCGGATAAAGCCACGGGTCTGAAGAACTGGTTCGAGGTGATCCAGATGCGGATCCAGATCAAGGGGTTCATCGTGATAGATTACCTGAAGGACGCGCCGAAAGCGCTCGAGATCTTCAAGAAGATGCTGAAGGATGGGAAGCTGGAGATCGAGGGAGGCGAGCATGTTGTGGACACGAAGTTCGAGGACATCCCGAAGACCTGGATGATGCTGTTCGACGGCAGCAATCAGGGCAAGCTGATCACGGCGCTGAAGTAAGGCCGGTTGCTAGATGTGTCAAACGAGTCCTGACGTCCTGTAGAACAGGTAGCGGCTCCTCAAAGCTCTAGTCGATCGTCGTTCGCGTTCGCACCGCAGGGTCAGGACTGGAGTATTTCATCGCGAGGTTCTCCTTGCCATCATGGACGTCCAAATCCAATTTCGTGTCTCGAGTCCTGTTGCTGAGTTGGGTGGGGTGTGATGCCGGACCTTCCGTGCCGGACTATGAGTGCTGTGTCGGAGGGTCGACTTTCCAAAGCCGCCGCAGATACCAGGTCGCTTGTCACTGTGCTTGCATAGCAGTGATGTGTTACACGGCGTGTTGGAGTGATAGAAGTACGCGTTGGAGGTGAGATGCGTTGCGGGGTGCCAGACGTCCTGAGCTGTGATTCGCTGCAAGTGGATTCGACGCTAGTCTTCGGCTGTCTCGCTGTGAGTGTTCGCGCGCCCTTCGACGAAAGCCACCAACAAAATTCCATCACCACATTCAGCCCGACCAAGCATGCAAATCGCATCAACTGACGCGCTGGGGTGTATAGCGAGCTGCTGTGGCCTACAGTGCTCAGCAAGGTCATGATCGTCGCCCTATCGGCCGGAGAGACATGAGTCGAGTACTATTCTACTTCCTGTTCCCCTTCGTGATCTGGTACGGCTTCAAATCAATATATACTCACAAAGAGCAGAGCGAAGACTTGCTCGACTCGATGGCGATTGCCACCACAGTCTTGCACCCGGAAGCATCTTTTGCAACATGGCTGGATCATCATCAACGCCGAGCGAAGCACGTCTTGGTGTACCTGGACGACCCGGACCGTTCATGGAGCGACTTTGAGCGCCTCGTCGGCGGCAGATCATATGTGACGCTTCTCAATGGCTCACAGGTCGAGCCGGAGATGTCGCCAGAAAGCCGCATAATGCTGCGGCAGCACGAGAACGTCAAGCACGCAGTCACCTACCTCCTGGACCGCGACTATACCTGGCTTCTGCACATCGACAGCGACGAGCTGCTCTACGAACCCGGTGGTGCGGGCCTATCTAGCTGGAGTCGGCAACAGAGCGCTGGTAGCGTGCACTTCACCAACCACGAAGCACTACCTCTGAGTGGCATCACGCAGAATCCCTTCCGAGAGTGCAAGTACTTCCGGCTGAATGTTGACGGCGGCTCGCAACACTTCATGGCTTATGGCAACGGCAAGAGCGCCGTTCGCCTCTCACATCGCGTCGCTGCGAGTGGGCCGCATGCCTTCACTGGGTACCGAGGCCAGCTCTATCGCGTACCTTCTGATCAAGCCATGATATTGCACTACCCGACGACGACTTACGAGAGCTGGGTGGCGAAATATAGGCACTACGGCGATTTCGGTGACGATTGGTACGGGGATCCGCAGCTCCCCAATCAGGTGCAATTCATGCTGCGGAGTCGAGATGTGGTACAGGAGGCTGTCCGGACGGGAGACTGGGAGAAGGCGAGGGCGTTCTGGGAGGAGCGACTGCTGTTCAATCATGGACTGGAGTGGCTCGATGAGGAAGTTGAGAGGGGGCGAATAGGGCGGTTCGAACCTCTCGCGGGGCTAGATATGACTTGATCAAATACATGTACTTGACGCGTGTACTTGATGTCGATGACCCTGGCCGTACCTGACATGTGTGAAACGCGGGGCAATTGTAAACACTGCGCCTCTGCCTTCGTAAACACACTCGGAGGACCCCTGAACCTGCGCCGGACATGCACCGAGACTGAAGTCAACGACGACGGCTCCTGTTCCGGTCAGCGTGCGCACATCACCGGAAGGTCAATCGGCAACACATAGGCTCAGGTCCTCATTCGGCTACTCACCCAGCGCCCACCAAACACGACTTCGCGCATTACGACCATGGCGAGCCTATACACCACCTTCCTCAGCAACCCGACCGCTTCAGCGCTCGCCGCTGACGCGTCCCTGGTGTACATCACAACGACGACCGAGATCCGAGAGCCCGCCGCCATCATCAAGCACCTCCAGGCGCAGCAGAAGCAGACGGACAAGAAGGGCGAGAAGATCCTCAATGTGATCAGCAGCCAGGATGGCCTCTGTTTGGAGACCGAGACTACGCTCCAGTTCAAGGCGGGTGGCGGCGCGTACCTCCCGGGCATGGATGAGAACCTCCTGGACGAGAAGATTGTGACCTTCCCCGTGATGCACATTGTGCGCTTCGATGCGGAGCAGAAGATCAAACAGATCCGCTTGTACTGGGACCAGGGCACGTTGCTGAGGCAGGTCGAAGCGATCGGTAGGACAGGCCGGAACTGGCCGATCAAGGACGGGCAGGCGCAGGTCAATGCCATCAACAGGAGCTTGAAGGCGGGTGGTAGCAACACCGATGTCAACGGCTCGTCAGCACCGCCTCCACGTGGCCCGCATGATGTGGTCATCCAGGAGCACAAGAAGCGCGATAGCGTGAGCGCGACTAGAGACCCGCACGCCAGCCTCGCGCTCTTCGCGCCCCGCGATCCCAACGAAGACTCTGGGCCACGCCAATTCGCAGGTCCGAAGACTGCTCCCCGCGAAAGCTACAAAGCGCCGCATCGCGGTCTGGACGATATCTTGGCCGGGGAGGAGATCGCGCAGACAGGCTCTTCGGTTCGCAGTCCTTCGCCTACCAAGAATGATGGCTACGCGCCAAAAGCAGGTGCCGGCAAGCACCACGTCAACAATCGCCTCTTCGACGAGAGTGAGCCGTCGGATCCACCTCGCTCGCCAGAGGGCAAGAAGACGTTCAAAGGCAAAAACAACCATTTCGAGTTCGGCGATGGTGAGCAAGCGATGGGCCAATACCGTCCTATGAGCGCGAAAGGAGGCAAGAACGTGCCGACTCATATCGACTTCGCCTCATTCAGCATGTCCCCGAGCGTCAAGGACAAGTCGAGGCCAGACTATGACCGCCATTGGGGAGCGGGCGTGCAGCCGGTAAGTACATGTATATCTCGTCGTAACGCCATCGCTGACGCATGAACAGGACGAATCGTCTCCAGTAAAGCGCCCGATCAAGCACGCGCCGCGCTCCGAGAACGAGACGCACTTCTCGATCGCCAACTCCTCTCCAGCAGCCGCACATGAGAAGTCAAAGTCCCTCCAGCGTCAGAAAGGCATGGGCTTGTACCAGGACCCTCTCCACGCCGACGAACGCACAGCCATGCGACCCCAGACCAACACCGACGCTAGCCGCCGCCGCGACGACTTCGCACCCCACCTCAATATCAGCGGCGCCTCGCCGGCCGCAGCTGAGAAAGCGAAGGACAACACGAGCAAGCAGATGTCTGCGCAGGGTCGCGGCGATTTAGACTCCAGCTGGGACTTTGGCTCGCCGATCCAGGAGAAGAAGGTTCGTCATGTCCCGATCAGCTGAGGTCGAGTACACGTGCATAAGGTCCAGACTGACGTGATTTGTAGATCTACAAGACGGCCGGCAACGGCATGGGCGGGCGTAAGGACTCGTCGCTGCTCTGGGGCTTTGGAGACGAGAGTGATCCTGAAGAGCAAGAGGCTAACAATGCGCGTATTAGGCGAGGCCGAGGCGGGCAGCGGCAAGCGCAAGCGGGCGCTGGAGAGTATTGAGTGTGTTGACCGTGAGAGTGTCCACAGCATGAAGGATCATCAGGTCGGCGAGCATGCTATTGATGTGTGGGATGAGGCCACGATGTTTTCTCGTCTGGACACAGTCGCACGGGTCAACGCTGGTGTGATGGGCGAGATCAGTGGGGATGATGTCAAGAAGCAGAAGGCGTCGGACGAACGCGCCAAGGCTAGCAGGATCGAGGGCTGCGACGAAGGTATCAACGTCGCAGAGCGACGCTGACAGGAAGAAGCTCGGCCAGTACGCAACATCAACTGGCGTTGGGACAGTCTCGGATCGCTTTAGAGGGCATCTTGCATGAGCTCATGGGACAGCTTGGGACCGCATTGCGTGGACGGCGAACGCAGCAAGCTCAACGCGAGGCATCGGAGCATCGGCAGGAGAGGCATGGATGGCATGGAGTAGCTACTCAATGAGCGATGACATGATACATGTATGCACTCGCAGTTCTCCAGCGTGTGACGGCTCTCATCCATCATGTTCGGAGCGACTGTGGTATGTCTTCATGACGACGGGTTCGAGGTGCTCCGTGTGGTCAGCATGATCTCCCATGGATGGCCGTCAACGACAAGTCCGCATGTGATACAGCTGGAGGCAGTCGAGGTATCTGTGGCACCAGGGAGCCTCCAACGGACAATTCGGCGCGAAAGGATTGAGCAGCTTCGATCCCACGTGTCTGATTCATACTCGTGATGCAGTGCCGCGAAGTTGGGAGCCTGCGCAGGAACTCGCTGAGACGGTTCGCAAAGTTTGGATATGGGATACGCGTACGTTGTGGACATGCATGTATGTACAGCATGCATACAGCATGCAGCGATCGACTCGAGCCCACCTCGCAAAAGGCGCCCACAGACCCTTGCCACCAAGTCACTCCCTCAAGGTCTGGCCGAAGTCTCGTCACCGTACAAAAGCGATTGACACCCCCTTCCTCCTCCGCGCTCCGGTCATCAGCACCGCTATCATGCTTCTGACGGGCCAGGGGCAGGGGAGACCAGGACCGTGTCATGCATGGTCAGCTCCTCCAATGCCTGGACTCGCTGCTCTAGAGCCTGCACCTTCGCCATCATGAGGGCCTGCGCCTTCACCCCGACGAGTCCCTGCAAGGCCTCTTGGAGCCTGGCAGTAGTCGCCTCCATCTCCGCCCTCACCTCCGCCGAACGAAGCGTTGCAGCTGACATCCGCTGGCTCAGCTCCGCCAAGTGAAGCGTTGCAGCTGACATCCGCTGGCTCAGCTCTGCCGAATGGAGCTCTGCAGCTGACGTCCGCTGGCTCAGGGAGCCATTGAAGTCGGCCGCGTATAGGATTTGGTACCCTGGCGAGCTGGCATGCTTCTTGCGTGAGGTGCGTCTCGGCTTAACAGGAGTGGCGAACAGACGGATGAAGTCCGTCAGGTAGCTAGGCCTGAGCTTCAGGTTCCCATCTCTTACACTCGTGTGATCGGAGATGAAGGCCAAGCTGATCCGCATCCACACGAGAGATGAGCTGAGCAGGAGGTGAAGTATGAGCGCGCGCACGAGGCTGTGCACCATCTGTCTCGATGTTAGGGTCGGTGACATGCGAGGCTTCTTCGAGTACGTCAGGCATGGCTTACGAGGGGACGCCAAAGACCCATTGTGAGAAAGGCAGCCCTTGCCGAGACAAGCGCGAAGTGGGTCGTGATACCGCGAGCCTCGGGTATGTAGTGAGATAGACTGTTGAGGTTGTACTTGCGCATGAGATGGGCGAGGAGTAGAGTGGTCGCCTTGGTCTGTACAAGAGACACGACGAAGAGGCAGGCCGGCAAGAGTCCGAGCAAGCAGACGGTCAAACCAGCGATACCGAGCCAGTATCCGGTATGGTAGATCTCCGGTCCTTGCTTGATAATTGCCACCGCGAACGAAATGCAAGCGACAGCGTCGACTTTTCTGACGACGCAGGCACCGAGGAGGTCCACGAGACAGACGCTGTGCGAGATCAACATTGTATTGAGAGGTCGTGAAAAGGGGCAAGGACTCACAGCCAGAAGCGGAGGGAGAACTCGAGGTCAATCTCCTCGAGCCTGCTGTCATGGTATTCCGGAGTGATGATCCCGGCAGCCCACTCTCGCTTGCGCCGGCGGGCCTCGCGACGGCTGTTAAAGGAGACTGTGCATGTGAAGATGCACACCGAGGCGGAGAAGGCGAGGCTGGAGTACTGGAAGGCTGATGACGCTCAGGCGAGCCAGCCGATGCTCCAGCCTGTGATGTCAATTGAATGGTCCATGGCGCCCATGTTGTCGAAAGGTTTGAGGATGGTGATGCGCGAGATTGTCCATGGGCTGCAAGAAGGCGGTCGAAAACCTCAAGTGAAGTCGCGCATTGGCAGGAGCCCAGGTCCCAAGTCACCTTCCATCCCTTCGTTCTTCGCTACGTCCTAAAGCCAGAGCCGTGGGCTCCTGCCTCAGCATAAGGTACTAGAGCCGTTCAACCGCGGCAAGAGCCACATAGGCACAACCGCCACCGGTGCGATTCTAATCGTGCAGCAAGCGCGCAGAGGTCGAGATGCGTCGTGATGCCGCGTGATACCTTCAAACTGTGTGATGCAGCCTTTGGCGAGGAGGTGGTTGAGGTTACTCATTGGCAAGACCTGACCCTGGATGGGTGGTAGGCACTGTAAAGCAGTAGTGGCCCAGCTGAGAGTTCTTGGACCTCACCCACAGTCAGTCGGAGCGCAGGCGACGCTCACGCGGACTCCGTGCCAAGCGACGAGGCTGGCGATGCCGATGTACTTGAATACGGAGTACATCGCTGCACGATCGGGACGGGCGTCTCGTCATCGCTGCGTTTGCAGCTCAACCGGGGCACAACCGACTCGGCTCCAGCCTCCCGATCGTTCTACCGCAGAACACCTCGCCGCAAAGATCGCCACCGTTGCAACTCGATGCTCTGTTATGACAACGAGCCGCCCTTATAGCTGAGGTGGGGTGTACAGACGCGCGTGGTTGTGCAACGCGGTTGCATGGCGACCTATCGGAGTCCTGTGCGCTCCAGCACGGCTGGTAGAGAGTACATATGTACTTGTATCGACTAGCGTTGCTATATGTCGTTGGGGAGGCACCGTGCCGTCCCTGCCAAGAGACAGCACCCAGTGTGCTCCGCCCATGGACAAGTTCGGTCGAGAACCCCCTTCGATCATTTGTTCGCGATGGCGAAAAGCGCAACGGCGCATCCCCGTGCGCTCGCGTCCAGACCCCCCAATCCCAATCGTGGAGACCGTTGAGAGATTGACATGACTTGTTAAGCTTCTCCTCCTCTGCGGAGAAGCCTGGCCCGAAGCCTTGTACCTTGCAGTAGCTCGCCCACCTGTAACCCGCTAGTGTGACAGGGCGTTGCCCCTGGACGCCAGCGCGTCGAGTCGTCGACAAGTCATTAAAAAGCCGTGCCGCTCGACGTCCAGCACTTCCTCGCCATTCGCATTCACATTCCTCACAGCCACTCGAGTACGTCACCTCACGTTCACTCCCCACCACCGCATATTCTCGGTATCGAACTTGCGACGACTTCTTCGCATCACTACTTCAAACGAACGACAACTGTCACCGAACACTCCACCGTCAACATGCGCACTACCATCTTCACCTTCGCGGCCATCGCCGGCACCGTCCTCGCCTCGGACAACCCGAACAACTTCAACAGGGATACCGCTCCCACCAGTTCGGCCGCGGCCGCCGTCACACAGATTGGCGATGGTGCGCAGACACCTCCTCGAGAGCCGCGCCTCGTTCGACTGACCAACGACGTGCAACAGGACAAATCCAGGCTCCCACGGGTGTCGCGCCCAGCAGCTACGCGGCCTCTTCGGCTGCCGTCGTCGAGTCCTCCGTCGCGGCCGTCATCTCCTCCTACTCCTCCGTCGTCTCGTCTGAGGTCGTCGCCGCCAGCTCCTCGGCACTCGTCGCATACAGCTCGGCCGTCTCAGTCGTGAGCATCGTCGCCGCGAGGTGAGCTCTACTCCTTATCAACAACGTGATCCCAGCCAAAGACTGACCCCATCGCAGCATCAGCAGCGTCGCGACTTCCGCAGCCGCCGTGCCCGCCCCCTATACCTCCGCCTCCATCGCACTCCCCAGCAGCGTCCCGGCCGTCGCGCCGGTCCCCGCGCCGGTCCCTGCGCCGGTCCCTGTCAACGGCACGACCGTCGCGCCGGTTGTCCCGGTCGCCAGCCCCCCCGCTGCAAGCACACCCGTTGCTCCTATCGGCAACGGCACCTACGTCGCCCCTGTCACCACCGGCGCCCCCGTCGCAACTCTCACCACGTCGGCGACCGTCGCTGCCGGCAGCTCAGCCGCCGCCGCCTCCGGCTCCGCGGCAGGTTCGTCCGTTGCGGGCCCTGCGAGCGGCAGCGCAGCGCCGTCTACTGGATCCAGCACCGCCGCGCCGGCTAGCTCGACGAACGGCGCCAGCGCGATGCAGCTCGCCACTGGCATGACCTTTGCCGGCTTTGTCCTGGCTCTGTTTGCTTAGACGCGCATGTGCGGGGCACACATCATCAATTAGCGACTTGCCGGCTGAGTGTGAGCACGATGGAGTTGAGGGACGGGAACGGCGTTGGGGACTGCGCGAACATGACGAGCGATAGAGCATCTGTGTCGTTGGATCGGAGCGCCTGCAGCAGTAATGTTCAGTAGCAATGCACATGGAATGACATATGATTGACATCAGTGACATCGAAGCCCATCACTCTCATCGCTGTCTGACCAATTAATCCTTCTACGTTAACGATTGTGTGGAACATTCCTCTCCCCAAGATCACAGACTGATAGGCCCACGGCAGCACACGCCAACCGCTGTAACGTCGACATCGTCGTATGGATCCACGACGGCACGGCCATGCCTCGTACCATCAGACATTGCCGGTCTTCAAGTCAGTCAGCACAATGATATGTACGCAAGGCGACCACGAGCCGATGCTGCTATCGAGACCTTCGAGCGCTTGTCCATGCGTCCGAGTCGTACGCACTATAGTGAAGACGAGTCCAGCTCATCATGAGCTTCTTGCTCGGTAGCAGATCGATGGAGATGATCTGGAGATGTAGCGGAGGTCAGCGGCGTAAGGGCGGTTCTGGAAAAATCGTACAGGATGGCCATGTGTATACCTCCGTAGGGACGGGAATAATGGAGCGGTGGTAGTGTCTTGCACGTGGTGGCGGTGGTGGAGACGGGCGGCGACAACGGCATGAGGAGACCCTGCTTCCGTCTCATCTGCATTAGCGGCCGCCTGCCACAGTCCCTCGGTGCATCGACAACGTGCGTCTGTCCGCGCTTCTGATTCGCCAAAATGGCCTGCTCGACTTCATCGCTCTCTCTGTCGCTCGAGGCGACCTGCGTTCTCGCGTGGGGCTCTGCGCCGGCATCTGTTGGCCGCCGCCAATATTCGACGTGCCGGCCAACGCGCATCGTCATCGTGGCGGTACCGCTGGGCTCGTCTAAGAGGTTGATGATGTTGTCGCTGCTGGCGGACCCGGCGCGCGAGCTGGCTGGGCGGCGGAAGAAGATGGAGCCAGCGTTCACCCCGGCAGCTGCGACGTCAGATGGCGGCGAGCAGCACATGGCAGTGCTGCGCTGCGGAGGTGTTGAGTAGGCCCGAGCCTCCACTGGAACTCAAAACGACAGCCCCACAAACCCGGTCCAAGTGGAGGCACAAGCTCACGTCCGTGAATTTCTCTCTGCTACCCACTGCAGCGGTGCCAAAAGCAATTCCCTCCACGACGCCGCGGTCATCACGCATCCGCCCAGTCAGAGTCCACCCTCCTGGCCACGGGTAGCGAGCAAGTGTCGCCGACGCATCCGGCTACCGCTTCCTCAGGCCGCTCGGCGAGGCCCATCCCACCCTCCGCGAGCTGGTCGACCATACAAATCCACGCCCAGTCCAACGTGCGACTCGTAACACGGCATCTTGCCGGATCGACCGCCACGATCCAGCACTAGTGCCGCTTGACAAGGCTTGCCCTTCTTATACCTGGAGCTTGATTCTCCCAAGTCTTGGTGCCACCGACTATCGTCGCAGCTGCCAAGCGACACGACTCTACTGGACTCAGACATCGCCATCATTATGGGCGACCAGTCCATGCGCGATTATGGCCTTGCTGCCCCCCACGGCCCGAATATGACCGGCCAGCATGTCGCCACTGCCGACATTGGCGACATGAGCCGGGCCGACATGAACGGCGCCGAGAGCGGCGTCTTCCGATCGCTCCTCCTGCCCGACGACAGCTACGACGAGCACGGGACGTACTGGGCTGACATGCCTCTCGGCAAGCGATACGCCTTTGTTTCGAAAGTCGACAACGCCGAGGCGAGGAAGGAGCTTGCGTCCATTGGCCGTATGATCAAAGCGGATCCGCTCAGCCCGATCGGTTACTACATGCGGAACATGGTCATCCCAGGTGCTGGGCTTCTGCTTGAAGGGTAAGTCGTGACGTTCATGGAATGAGGAGCGACTCAGCTGAGTTTCTGCCAGTTACGTGTTGTTCTCCATCGGCAATGTCAAGCCTCTCCTTGCAGCTGCGTTCCCGGGCTGCTGGAGTAAGTACACGGTGTGCGACAAGACCTGGACGCAAGCCGTCGACTACCTCGAGATTTGTGGCATCATCGTCGGTCAGATCCTGGTCGGTATCCTCGGCGACTGGCTCGGCCGCCGCTGGGGTCTGATCCAGGATGCGGTCATCATGTTCGTGGGCCTTCTCATGCTGACTGCCGCCTGGGGCACCAGCCTCAACGGCTGGGTCATCTGCTACGTGTGGTCGCTCTTCTTCTACGGCATCGGCGTGGGTGGCGAGTACCCAAT